>JXCR01108056.1:106274-121489 GCA_002079205.1 Phalaenopsis hybrid cultivar | reverse complement strand
TTTTTTTTTTAAAAAAAACCCCCCCCCCCCCCCCCAAACTTAAATTTTTTTAAAAACATTTACATAAAAAACTTTAAAAATAAAAGGGTGAAAGAAAGCAATAAATACATAAGGAAAATTCATACATGTTGAAGATTCTGATTTTTACAAATAAATGTTGAAATACTGTAGGTGCTAATATGAAAAAAACTACAAGGCTTGAAATATTGAAATTTGCTAAGAAAGAGTTAATTACAATACATATAACAAAGTGTTGAAACTAACAACAGAGCTAAACTAAATTCTAAAAATGAAAAAAGTTTTACACATTACAATTTCACATTACAATATAACAACAAAGTCTCAACAATATCACAAAATAAACAATACAGTCATAAAGTACAAAACAAACAAATAAACAAACAAAAAGATCATCATCATCTTTTTCATCGTTAACATTTAACTTCTGTTGTTGATATGGAGTATAAACAGGGTGAATAGGGAACTAAACTGTATGATCACCCCTCAAGTATTTCACTAAAGCATCATCATAAGCTGCATCATTTTCAAACTTCTGGTGATTCAGATCATTTGTTTGAGCATTTCTGGCCTCCATGTTCTATATCATAGAATCCATTCTCAAAATATCTCCCTATTGAATCATCATCTGTTCCAATAACTCCCTATTACTGGGGTAACTTGAAGTAGGCTCACAAAAAGTAGGGGTCGTAGAAGTAGAAGGAATATCCTTGGCCTTACTCCTAGTTCTCCAATCAACATGGGACTCATAAGTCTTAATGTTTGTAGGCCCAATCGATCTCTAAGGCTCAATCCTCTCCTCATCAGGTCTGAAATCAACTCCTGCATGCTTAAAAAGTGTATAAATGAGAGTAGGGTGTGTCAATCCACCAGTTGTCTCTCCCAGAGCAATAGATCGGGTGTTCATATAAATGATAAAGCCTACATTTATATCCATCACATGCTGAATGCAGTAGTTCTGGATGGCTCTATCCTTGGTCACTTCACTATGATGGTTTGTTGGAATCATCCTCCCAGAAATAAAATAATGTCAGACCTTAGATACTACATTTAACATAGAAATGGGAAAGTTGACTTTAACTCCATTCGTTACTTTGCAAGCCCCTTTCTCACCAGTCATAAAAGAAATAACCTCATATAAGGCCTCATTTGTAGCAGAGAATGAATGATACTGGCATCTATAAACATCTTCTAACCGATAAAACTCATTTATTTTTCTTGGAGTAAAATCCACCTTTTTTTCTCAAACAAATAAAAATCATCAGAAGCCTCCGGAGAGTTGGCATAAAATTCCATAACTATCCCAACAATCGCATCGGCAGTAAAATAACAGAAGTTCTCCCACCACCGAGCAATAATCAATTGTTCAACTTCTCCTCCCAGATTTTTTAAACCTCGATCCGGAATCACTTCCTTATTTTCTCGAAGATTATGAAATCGAGCACTAACTTTAAAGCTAACAAACTTTTGCTTGTCATATTCTATTTTTCTTTTGCTCGATCTAGGTTCCATAAGAAATCTAGAAAAAATTGATAAAAATTATAATAAATTTCAAAATTCTGAAAATCAAAATGAAGCACTTTAAACTTAAATCCACTAAGTAAAAGTACTTCACCAAAGCATTTTCTCAAAATCTCTCAAAAATACCCAAAACTTTTGGATCTAACGAACGTGAGAAAAATATTTTGTGAAAATAAAAAAAAATTTACTTTAAAGTGTAGCTCTTACCTACAGAAAATGAAATATGAAGTTCCTTTGCCTCTAAATTGCCTCAAATCTGCCCAAAATCAAGCCCTAAGTGTGAAAATTGAAGGTTGAAGGTGACTTTAGGGGTAAAAATGGAGGTTTTGTGGTGAAACTTGCGAAAGGGGTCATTACTACTCTCAGGTCGAAGGCGTCGTCAGCGCCCATGCCAGCGCCGGCCGAAAATTCACTATTTTGATTTTTCAAAATTTCAATTTCCTTTTAATTTACACCAATGTTTTTTTTAGTATTTTTAAACACAATTTTTTATCTAACAATAACTCACAAATAAACATTTCACAAACAATCTTTTCATAAAACACAACAAACTGTCTTTTATATATGAAAATACACTTTTTACAAACACATTTCACAAATCACACATTCACACCTATTAAGCAAACTAATTATAAATCAACATCCAAATCAAGCCAAACCAAATCAAATCAAATCCACAAAATTATATATATAATCAAAGTTTAGAATTCTAAAGCAAAAACAAACCAAACCAAATCAAATCAAATCCACAAAATTACATCAAATACATAAATATTCTTAAGCAAGTAGAGAATCCAAAGTCTTTAGTCATTTCACTTCATCTTCAGTGCTTTCACCTCCTCTAATATCTCCCAGGAATTGGTAATGAACATGTAGGTTGTAGATAGATCAATACGGGAATTGATCTATCGAATTTTCTTCGATCCACCTATTTTCTTTAAACATCCGAACTAATCCTGCTTCAAAAGTTCTAGTATGATCAAAATTTACTTTCATTCTCCAATCAAGGTGATCAAAAAAATACTTAAGATCTCCTACTGCATTCATAATACTCTGAATTTTCCTATCAATTTTCTTCAATTTTTTCTTCAAAGCTAGCAAACTTCCTACTGTTGGTGGTATTATTGGAGTTGAAGCATGTGAAGAATGATCCATAATAACATTTAGTGTTTCATTTCCATTACCAACATACTGATCATGAATAGGGATCATGGGCTCCCATGGTAGTAAAACTTTTTCCCAACTTTCATATGACACTTGAGATTGACTGCAGATCAGAAAAATTGTAGAAGGATGCCCAAGTCCATAAATTGGCCCATTCATAATGATACCCATAACAGATTTAAAATGAGTGGTTCTATATCAATAGGTTTTCCATTTGAATATAGTAGTTTAAAATAGCACTTTCCTTGGTGACTCTACTAATCTTCATAGTAGGGAGTAATTTTGCACAAATAAAGAAATTCCACTACTTTGAAATTAGATTAAGTGATGAAGCAGGAAAACTAATATGACCTTCATCTTATACTTCCCACTTCTCACTTTCATCCGTCAGAAAATTATAAACATCTTGCATCAAATCTCACGTAGGAATGAAATTTGTATAATGACAGATTGGAACAGTTTATATCATATACAATTCATTAATCCTCACAGGAGTAAATGGTGTAGCCTTACCTCGTACGAAGACAAGTCCTTGGGTAATTCCATGTAGATTTGCATAGAACTCCTTCACTACATAAATAAAAACTGCCACGGTAATGTAACATAAAACTTCCCATCGCCTTTGCAAAATGATCTTGTCAATTGGAGCACTTGGATTGATCAATCCATGATTAACAAATCCTCTTTCCATGATCAATATCTTCTTTGTAAAAACTTTATCGTATAGTCTCTGTGCGTCAAAACTAATAAACTTTCTTCTATTGAAAACTTCATACCTTGAAGTATTCCTGGAACTGGAAGCCGTGGAATATGAAAATAGGAAGTTTCTAGATGTCCTAGGAAGTTTTTAGGATTTTAAAAATACCTCCTGGTGGTTATTATAGAGCAAAATCCTGCTAAAGTTTGCCAAAAGTAGTATGAACCATCAAACCACTCTCGACGCCATTGGCGCTCCCGATTGGCGCTGCCGGCGTTGAGGTCCGTTTTATTGGGCACCGTCGACGCTAGTGGCAAAAAAATTATGGTTTTCATTTTTTGTTCAATTTAATTCCAAAATTTTCTCCAATACCAATATTTGATTTAATTTATAAAAAATGCAATTGTGTCGGATTATTATCTACTAATTATAAGACACATATCAAACAAAATAGTAACACATAGACATATGTGTATGGGTTGCCTCCAACAAAGCGCTTGGTTTAACATCGTCAGCCTGACACACCATTTGTTTAGTTGGGTTAACATAACTTTAAAATTTATTTAAATTGAGGTATGTGCCCTTCATAATAATGTTTCAGATGAAGCCCATTAACTTTAAATACCTTTCCAGTGCTAGGATCTTTAATAACAACAATTCCATAATAATAGACTTTAATCACTTTAAATGGTCCTAACCATCTGGATTTCAGTTTTCCCGAAAACAGTCTCAATCTTGTATTATATAATTGAACTTCTTGTCCAGGTTCAAATTTCTTATGAATAATCTTCCGATCATGCCATATTTTCATTTTTTCTTTATAGATTTTTGCATTATCATACGCTTCATTTCTTATTTCCTCAAGTTCATTGAGTTGTAATAATATTTTCTCATCAGCATCTTTTAGATTAAAATAAAATTTCTTAATAGCCCAAAATGCTTTATGCTCTAATTCTACTTGCAAGTGACATGTTTTTCCAAATATCAGTATGTATGGAGACATTCCTATAGGGGACTTATAAGCAGTTCTATATGCCCATTAAGCAGTATCTAGTCTAGCAGACCAATCTAATTTATAAGGATTTACAGCTTTTTCTAAAATACTTTTAATTTCACGATTTGATATCTCTGCTAGACCGCTTGTCTGAGGATGATAAGCAGTAGAGTATTTATGCATAATATCATATTTCATATATAATTTTTTGATTCTCTTATTCCTAAAATGAGATCCTCCATCAGTAATAATTACTCTTGACATTCCACATCTTGTAAAAAATATTTTTAATTAAAAATTTAGAAACACTCAGAGCATCGCATATGGGTACAACAATAGCTTCAATCCATTTAGACATACAATCAACAACAAGTAATATATATAAGTTTCCAAATGAAGGCATAAATGGTCCTATAAAATCTAATCCCCACACATAAAAAATTTTAACTTCCAATGTGTAATTTAGAGGCATTTCATTTCTTCTAGAAATATTTCCTACTCGTTGACATCTATCACACATTTTAATATATTCATTAACATCTTTAAAAATAGTAGGCCAATAAAATCCAGCTTGTAAAATCTTATATGTAATTCTATTTGTTCCAAAATGTCCTCCAAATTTAGAATCATGACATCTTTCAATTATCTATTGAGTTTATTCATAAGGCACACATCTTCTAATAATTAGATCTTTACATTGCTTATATAAATATGGGTCATCCCAAAAATAGTCTTTTAAATCATATATAAATTTTTTTAATTGTTTATTTTTCATATCAGGTGGTAAAATATCACTTACAACATAATTCACTATATCAACATACCACGGTACATTCATTTCATCAATACTATATAGTTGTTCATCAAGGAAATTTTCTAAAGTTTCATTTGCAAAATTAGTTAATATTTCTATTTCTATCTTAGAAAAACGACCATCTATTGATTGCCATTTCCTTATCTATCAATCACAGTAAAATCAAACTTTTGCAATAGAAGTATCCATTTAATTAATCTCGGTTTAACATCCTTATTTTGCATTAAGTATTTAATAGCAGAATGATTTGTATGCTCTATAGATTTAGTTTCAATTAAATAAGATCTAAATTTATTGAAGGCATAAACAAGAGCTAATAAATCTCTTTCAATAGTAGTATAATTAATTTGAGCGGCATTTAGAGTTTTACAAGCATAATATATAACTTTAAAAACTTTATCGTGCTTTTGTCCTAATACAGCTCCATAGCATAATCACTAGCATCACACATTATTTTAAATGGTTTTTCCGAATCAGGTGGTACTATTATAGGTGCAGTGACTATTTTTTTTTAATAATTCAAATGCTTTTATGCATTCCTCATCAAAATCAAATTTCTTATCATTTTCAAAAAGTTGGCGTAGCAGCTTAGTTATTTTTGAAAATTTTTTTATGTAACGCCTGTAAAAACCAGCATGTCCTAAAAAACTTCTCGCCCCTTTTAATAGATGGTGGTAAATTTTCTATAACTTGGATTTTTGCAGGATCTATCTCCATGCCTTTTTCAGAAATTTTATGGCCAAGTATAATATCTCATGCAACCATAAATTGACATTTTTTCCAATTTAATACTAGGTTAACATTTTCAAATACTTTAAGAACTTTTTCTAAATTATTAAGAAATAACTCAAACGAAGTCCCAAATATAGAAAAATTATCCATAAACACTTCCATTCCAGGTTCTATAAAATTACTAAAATTTGACATCATGCATCTTTGAAATGTTGCAGGTGCATTGCATAATCCAAAAGACATTCTACGAAAATAAAATGTTCTATATGGGCTTGTAAATGTTGTTCTCTCTTGATCCTCTTAAGCAATTGGAATTTGATGATAACCAGTATATCCATCTAAAAAGCAATAATATTTATTCCCAGCCAATCTATGCAATATTTGGTCTAGAAAGGGTAAATGAAAGTGATCTTTTCTGGTGGCCATATTTAATTTTCTATAGTCAATACAAATTCGTGAACCAATAACTTGTCTTATTGGTATTAATTTATTTTTCTCATTTTCTTCAACAGTCACTCCTTTCTTCGGAAGACATTGAATCGGGCTTACCCAAGTACTATCTGAAATAGGATATATAATTCCAACATCTAACCATTTTAAATCTCTTTTTTAACAACTTCTTTCATTATTGGGTTTAATCTTCTCTGAGGATCAGCTTTAGGTTCATATTGTTCATCTAATAGAATTCTGTGCATACAAATTGAAGTACTAATTCCTTTAATATCTGTTAAAGTCCATCCAAAAGCCTTTTTATACTTGTTCAACATTTCTATCAACTTTTATTCTTGAATTTCAGTTAACTCAAAAGATATAATAACATACAATGTAGATGAATCTCCTAAAATTACATAATGGGCAGGTAATATCTTTAATTCAAGTTCAGGTGGTTTAATACTTGAAGGAAAAACATTTTTACTATTGTTTTCCAACAAGTCTAACGTTTAAATTTTCCCTGAATATAATCCAAATCTTCTCCTTTTATTTCATTTCATTCTAAAAAATTTCTCCTTGCTTTAATTTATCTTCACACTCATTCTTAAACTGTTAATTACTCAGATAATCAACTACTTCTATCCTGAAACATTCATTATCTTTTTCTATTGCAGGATATTTCATAGTTTTTCCAATATTAAATTTCATTTCTTGATCATTAACTCTCATTATTAATTCTCCTTTTTGCACATCTATTATAGCTCTTTCTGTTGCAAGAAATGGTCTCCCTAAAATAATAGGAATCTCTTTATCTTCCTCCATATCCAATACTATAAAGTTTGCAGGGAAAATAAATTTATCCACTTTTACTAGTACATCCTTTATAACTTTCCTTTGGATAAGTTATTGATTGATCAGCTAACTGAAGAGTTACAGTAGTAGGGGAAATTTCTCCCAAATCTAAATGTTTAAAGATCGATAAGGGTATAAGATTGATACTCACTCCTAAATCACATAAAGCTCTTCCATAAAACCTTTCACCAATTGCACAAGGTATAATAAAACTACTGATACACAGAGGCGTAATGCTTATGCATAGTATAACAATAGTTTTGATGGTATTTTTCATTTATATTTCTTTATTTTGCAACAAAACCAAAAACTTGATCTTGAAGAAAAATAAGAGTAAAATTTTTAATTTATATATATTTATATTGGGATACTACACAAGTATACGTATTGTTATCAAGTAATATACGACTTTTTGATTAAGACTTGAATATCGAACCCTTAGGGAAGATTATGCAATATGCGCTTTTTAGAAAGTTTTTCTATTTTTAAAAAGATAATTACTTAAACTAAAAATGATTTTTGAAGGAATTTAAAATTTAAATCTTTTTGGTATTTTTGATATTTTAAGGAAACAGTAACAACTTAAAAAGATAACTAATTTTTTTGTTTAAGAAAAGTACTTAATATTAAAAAATCTTTCTTCTTATTATGAATCACTAATAAGTATAGGAATTCTATTATGGAAGTATGCAAATTGTGTTGTGCCAAATAGGAGCAATAATATTCTTTACCCTTAGTAGAGATGTTATAAAGAACATTGGCTTATTTAAAGTTTGAATAGTTCTAAGGTCCGGTTAGGTTGGGAAGAAACTAGCTCTCACTCTAGAGTTCCCTCGATTCCCTCTACCTGGGGGCTAACATTCTCGTATCAAAACCTGTTGACCTCATTTTTGGTTGAGGTTTAGTTTGTCCCATTTAGTAGCATAGGGTCTAGCCATAGGACTTTTCTTGTTGACTATTCCTAGAAAACTAAACATGGCACCCTCACCATTAGAAATTCTACCCTCTTCTTTACTCAACCTGAAGTTTCACATGTTGGTCTCAACCTCTAAGTACTTAGTAGGTGGGGTCACTATGAGGGAAACTCAAGATGAGTCACCCTTAGGATTGTTGGACCTTAGGGTTGACTTTGGGTGTTGGTCTGGAGCTAATGCACTCACTACACTAATCTGCACCCACAATCACTCACAAACCTAAACTCAAATCTCTAGCTTAGATCCCTTGATCTTTTGGGATACTCATGTAGATGGTCCCCTAAACCTACTAGCCCTAGGGAGGGCTAGGTCTAATTCACTCACTACACTCATCTACACTCACAATCACTCACTACCCTAAACCTAGAACTTCTAAGCCTAGTCCCTTGATCTTTTGGGATACTCATACACCCACATTCACTCACAACCCTAAACCTAGAATTTCTAGCCTAGAGCCCTTGATCTTTTGGGATACTCATGTAGATGGACCTAAACCTACTAGCCCTAGGGCTATGGTCTGGCTAGAACCACTACATAGAGGACCCAAATTGGGGTTTCTAAACCTACTAGCCCTAGGGCTATGGTTTAGCTAAGACCACTATGTAGAGGACCCAAAATGTGTTTCCATTGGTCTATGGCTTATTGGTGATGATTGGCACCTCAACTCTACCAAAATACCCATCTTGGCCTTTTACCCCTAAAACACCCCCAATTACCAAAATACCCCTCTTGGGCTCAAAATCCCAAAAATTTCAAAAATTCCCAGAAAATCATAATAAATCCCAAATATTCCCAATTTCATTTCTCGCAACTACCACATGACCTAATTTAGCCAATTTGACCATCTTTAACCAAAATCCCCAAATTACTCTTTAAAGATCAAAATTTCCTCAAATCCATCTCAAATATCCATCAATTGGGTCTCAATTGACCCCAATTCCAATCCTAAACTCAAATTCACTTCTTATATAATTAAACTAAACCAAATCCAAGCTCAATTGGACCATAATTTGAGCCCAATTTTGATTTGGGACAAAACCTCAATTTTGACCATATGACCTAATCTCACCAAATTGAACCCATAGCCTAGTCAATTGGCCTCAATTAATGTTGAAAAATCTTTATAACATTCCTATACATCAAAATCAACCATCAATTGGCCTTGGTGAAGCCTCAAATCCATTTGATTTTGGCCTAAATCCAAAATTCCCAAATTTAGCCCCAAATTGGCTAAGTCCCCAAATTTCACCCAATTGATTGCCTTAACCTCCAAATTGGCATCCAATTCATGTTGAAAACTCTTCATGAGGTCCCTATTGACCACTTACAATAATCAATTTGGACTTAGCCCAAGGCTAACCCAAGCTAGACCCAAGCCTAGCCCAACATGACCAAATTGATTAAAGTTCAAAATTCCTTCAAATTGACCTTTCAATTGAACTCAAAACCACTTCCATCCTTCACCA
Organism: Phalaenopsis hybrid cultivar; assembly: GCA_002079205.1. Lineage (NCBI taxonomy): Eukaryota > Viridiplantae > Streptophyta > Magnoliopsida > Asparagales > Orchidaceae > Phalaenopsis > Phalaenopsis hybrid cultivar. Next base: position 111,825 of record JXCR01108056.1, on the reverse strand, counting down.
AAGTTATTACTTATGATCATATACACTAAATGAAACAATCAACTGAGCCAATTGACATGGCTAACCTAGCCCAAACCCAAGTTTGGTCATTTGCACCCACTTTTTGGGCCAATTGACATGGCTAACCTAGCCCAAGCCCAAGTTTTGGTCATTTGCACCCACTTGGACCCATGCACTAAATGTGACCTAACCACCTTAAAGCCACCAAACTAACTCCACCACAGCCATTGGTCATATACTAAATGTGATCTAACCACCTTAAAGCCACCAAATTAACTCCACCACAGCCATTAGTTGGACCTAGTGACCAGTCAAACACCATGAAACCACCTAAATCAAGCCATGGACCAAAGGTCCCCCAAATTAAGGGATCTTATTTACAAAAATTCCATGCTTAAGATATCTTTGCCAAATCCAAGCACATTTACATTAAATTGCTGTGATGGATTCCTCTGGGTTCCCTGAGCTCCTAGCCGCCTCCCCCTGGCCGGCCGGCCAGCCTAGTGGCCGGAAAAGCCCAAAACAGAGAGCCACCCCCATGGCACGTCACCCAAATCAAACATAGACGCCAGCNGCATTCCAACCATTTTCCCTCACCCATTCACATTGTCGGAGCTCAATTTTGAGCTTGAAACCCTGCTGAAAACAAGGACAGAACCCAATTCACCTCCACACTCCACCAAACTTCAATTGCTTGTGCCCACACTTTCACAAGAGTGAAAGAAGCCAGAGCCCCATCAAATACCCCTTCCACAGAGCCTCTACCATAACTCTAGACCAACACCTGAAATTGAGCTTAGTCAAATTCATACCTAGACTTTACACCAAGGCCAGGGACTCAATCCCTAGCCTCCTTGGACCCGAACAAACGTGCCGAGCATCTCAGATCAAAACCTCCCTTCTCAGAGCAAAGGTATAAAACTCCTCCTCCTTCCAAGCTTATTTTGATTCTTCATTTACTTAAACTTGATTTTATGGTACCTTAGCCCTATGGATGCATTTGTCGCACTTAGACGAGTCCATAGGATCAAACCTGAGGTGATTTGGTTGAGTCTAGGCAGAGATCTTAAGGTTTTAGTCTGGACGGGCACCGGATCATTCTATCGGGGACGATGACGGGGAGCCGTTCGATCAAGCGTGTATCAAATGGAAGGGGGAGATCGAGCCGAAAGGTACTTTGAGACATGAATAGCGGGCCGAGTCAGCAAGCTACGTGGACGGCGANTGCATTAAATTGCTGTGATGGATTCCTCTGGGTTCCCTGAGCTCCTAGCCACCTTCCCCTGGCCGGCCGGCCGGCCTAGTGGCCGCAAAGCCCAAAATCGGGAGCCACCCTTAGAGGCCAGCTCATCAAACTATGGAGCTCCTCTGCCCTCCACCTAAGCACCACAATGCACCCAAACTTATGCCTTGTGAGCCACCCCATGGCCATTTTTATAAAAACTCACCTCCCATGGCCGTGGGAGGTGTGCTGAAATTTCCTTAGAGAGAACTCTCCAAACTTCACACAGAGTTTCTCTAAGATCCCTCAATGCATTCCAACCATTTTCCCTCACCCATTCCCATTGTCGGAGCTTCCAACCATTTTCCCTCACCCATTCCTATTGTCGGAGTTCAATTTTGAGCTTGAAACCTTGTCGGAAACCAGGACAGAACCCAATACACCTCCACAGTCCATCAAACACAAATTAACTTCACCCACACCTTCACAACAGTGAAAGAAGCTAACACACCCCACCAAACTTCAATTGCTTGTGCCCACACCTTCACAAGAGTGAAAGAAGCCAGAGCCCTATCAAACCCCCCTTCCACAGAGCCTCTACCATAGCTCTAGACCAACACCTGAAATCGAGCTTAGTCGAACTCATACCTAGAACTTACACCAAGACCAAGGACTCAATCCCTAGCCTCTGTGGACCCCAACAAACGTGCCAAAGCACCTCTGATCGAAGCTTCCCTTCTCAGAGTTAGCCTCCTTGGACCCCAATGAACGTGCCGAGCACCTCTGATCGAAGCTTCCCTTCTCAGAGCAAAGTATAAACTCCTAAAGAATGTGTCGAGCACCTCTGATTGAAGCCTCCCTTCTCAGAGCAAAGGTATAAAACACCTTCCTCCTCCCGAGCTTATTTTGATTCTCCATTTACTTAAACTTGATTTCATGGCATCTTAACCATATGGATGTGTTCGTCTCACTACTCCCGAGCTTATTTTGATCCATTTACTTAAGCTTGATTTCATGGTACCTTAGCCGTATGGATGTGTTCGCCTCACTTAGACGATCGAAGCCTCCCTTCTTAGAGAAAAGGTATAAAACTTCTCCTTCTCCCGAGCTTATTTTGATTCTCCATTTACAGCAAAGGTATAACCTCACTCACTCTCCCGAGCCTTTACAAGCTCTCCATTTGTAATGGCTTACTTTTATGGCCTCTTAACCGTATAGATATGTTCGTCTCACTTAGACGAGTCCATAGGATCAAAACCTACCTTAGTCGCTCCCTTCTCAGAGCAAAGGTATAAAACTCCTCCTCCTGAGCTTATTTTGATTCTTCATTTACTTAAGCTTGATTTCATGGTACCTTAGCAGTATAGATTATGTTCGTCTCACTTAGACGAGTCCATAGGATCAAACCCGAAGTAATTTGGTTGAGTCTAGGCTGAGATCTTAAAGTTTTAGTATGGACGGGCACGGGATCATTCTATCGGGGACGATGACGGGAAGTCATTTGATCAAGCGTGTATCAAATGGATGGGGGAGATCGAGCGGACAGCGCTTCGGGACATAAACAGCGGGTCGAGTCAGCAAGCTACATGGACGGCGGCGTCCAACCAGAGCGCGTCACGCAATTCGGAGCTTCCTAGGATCTACTCAGCACACGCTGTTTAAATAGATAAATAGGGCTTTTTCCTATTTATTTAAATACCCTTAACTTCAAAAATACGTAACTTTGTGTAGAAAAATCACAAAATAAAATAAAAATACCCTCTTGCTCAGTNACTTTGTATAGAAAAATCACAAAAATAAAATAAAAATACCCTCTTGCTTAGTGAACAGAGGAGAATAGTGTGAAATAATTTTCAAGCCCATTTGATGTATAAAAAATTTTTAATTAATTAAATACTATTTGGAATCATTTGATTTTCCATGCATATTGACACGTNATAAAATATTTTTAATTAATTAAATATTATTTGGAATCATTTGATTCTCCATGCATATTGACACATCACCTTAGCTTGAAACTTTAACATATTGTAGCCTCTGTAAGGGGGAATACTCTCTGATTTTTCAAAGTCAGATGAGGTTTCTATATAGAGATCTATANACATTGGCTTGAAATTTTGACATATTGTAGCCTCTGTAAGGGGGAACATTCTAGAATTTTTCCAAAGTCAGAGGAGGTTCCTTTATAGAGATCCACATTTTTCAAGATCTTCCACATTATTTCATAAAATAATCATGGAAATTAGCATATTGGTTATTAAATCCCAAGAAAATTTTGGAAGGTCTATCATGACCAGAGAAACCTTTAAAAATAATTTCANGACCAGAGAAACCTTTGAAAATAATTTCATGGGTCAAGTCATTTAAAACATTCTTAAATTTTCCAAATACTAAATCACTAAGATGATTAATTTTGAAAAATATAAACATTTAAATGACTTGATTTCTTATCTTCATTGTGGTTTATGATCCAGAGAACTCATCATAAAAGTTTCAAAATATTTTAAGTTTATTTAATAACTTAAATTGATTTTTAAAGATAAATACTACTCTTAACACTTAAATGATTTTTTTTTAAATTGAAATATAACTAAAAAAATTATGAAACTTAGTTTCTTGAGTTCTCTGTGATCAGGGGCATTTTCTAAAAATAAAATGATATTTAAGATAAAAATTTGAATTTTAGCCCATTTTGAATATTTAAAATAATTAAAAAATTCTTAAAAATCACAAAAATAATGAAACTCATGGAAATGTTCTAAATTGTTTCCTAATCACTTAGGAACAATTAGAATATTTTTTTTAAAACTCATGGAAATGTTCTAAATTGCTTCCTAATCACTTAAGAATAATTAGAATATTTTTCCTAAATAAAGATATTGAATTTTAAAGCTTAAAAATAACTTTTAAAAGGCTAAAAATAAGTTTTATTTATTTTCAAAGCTTAAAAATAATTTTTAAAAGGCTAAAAATGAGTTTTCACTAAAATAAATCCAATAAATCAAGGAAAAATCAAAAAAATATAAAATTTGCTCCTCTAAGTTCTCTAACCTTAGGGAGATTTTTTAAAAATATTAAACTTAATTTTCACCACTTAAAATATTTTATTTTTATTAAATAGGCCAGAACTTAAAATAATTATAATAAATCACAGAGAATTTAAAAAATTATGAACTTTGATCCAAAGGCTTTTTTGGTCTAGGTGTACCTCCAGTAAAAATTTCAAGGTATTATAATTTATCTTGGTCAAGTTAGGAATTTTCATTGAAAAATTCTATTTTTGCATTAAAATAATTATATAAATTAAATGAAATTTTGAAAAATCACATTTTTTCCTTTGATGTTTTAATTGACCCATGAATGAGGTAGTATAAAAATTTCAAAGTCATCTGAATTGAATTTGACAAATTATGAAGTGTTAGAGCCTTAGGGGCAAATGTGTAATTTTGGAAATTTAGCCTTAATTAACATTTAGGCTTAATTCAAGGAGGGAAAATGGGTAACCTCTGATCTTAATTAATTTATGTTTGAAACAAAAAGGGGTAGAAACCAATCTCACGTTCTTAATTAAGATTAATAAATTTCTAAATTATCAAAATTTGGAAGCTTATTAAAATTAAATTATCCTGGACTTAGGGGTATGACATCTGAAGTCAATAACTAATGAATTTAATACTCTTATGTTGAATTTCAAATAAAATTCAAAACATGAATCATGACTACTTAAAACTTAACCCTCTAATTAAGACACTCACCTAGGTCTTAAGGGCTTAGTGGTGACTTAAGCTAAATACAAAATTGACTAAAAAAGGATTAGAGAAATAAACATAATTAAATCAAACATCCTTGAAACACCACTAGGCCCAATTAGGTTTGAAATTTGGCTAAGTGTTCAAATTACACTAACTTGCCCCTTCAAGGGTCTTCACCCACATAATTTTTAAAATTAAATGATAAATGATAATTACCCCTTTCTTAGAGATAATTGAGACATCAGGGTTCACTGAGTAATAAGGGTATTCACAGGATGAACCGTTAAACAACATAATGAGTTTAAATGGGCACGAGGCTTTTCACTAGTTGGTAAGAGAGAGGCATGAACCTGCTTCCCCCTCTTAGCTTGTTGGATACCTCAGAGGCATATTAAACTTAATATTTTTCGCTTAATGAAATCATCCTTAATTAAACTTTTAAGGACTCAACATGATATGACATAGGGTTAGGAAAATTACCAAAATTTTACCTTTCCTGCTCTTCATAAGCTGCCTTAACAAGCATTTTAAGTTTCAGGTGGTGGAACGAGAAGACTCGCTAGGTACACTGTTACAA
>JXCR01108056.1:51182-94064 GCA_002079205.1 Phalaenopsis hybrid cultivar | reverse complement strand
TATAGGGGCTTGCCCTTATAGGAAGCATGTCCAAACCCAGCTTAATATAAACCCTATTTAATTCTTTATATTAAATAGGGGAACTTGTCGGCAAATACAAAGGTTTTGCAAACCAGACGAACGTCATACTTTCCTTAGTTTATTTGATCGAGCCTCATCCTCAATTGTTGTGCTTATCCTTCGGGATAGAGACAAAATTTGAGGTACAGAGCTCTTTCATTTTAAACTATGAAAAATATGGGGTCTGTTTGATTTCATACTTCAATGTCCTTCCGAAGCGGGCGACGGGATTTCGATTCCAGTGACCGACAGCTTCTTACGGGCAACGCCACAAACCAACCTGAAATAATCGCCGACAAAACCTAAAACAATAAACCAAGTTGATTAACCTGTCACTTTAAAGTCCTCTAACTCTACACCCTTCAATGAATATTTCCCTATTTATTGCACTCAATCATATGAACTAACCTGTCACTTTAAAATCCTCTAACTCTACACCCATCAATGAATATTTCCCTATTTATTTTCTCTCAATCATATAAACTACATTCTCATTCATACAACCTCATGTGATTCTTTCCAATTGTTGACTGAGACAATACCAGTCTAGTTCTTACATGTTCTCACAACAAATTTTAACATCTGGATTGACTAAATCAAGAAGTAAATGAAGTGCATGGATTTAAATCATCACAACTTCTTCCAACATTAAAGAATTTACTCTCCACAACTTCCATCCAAAACTTAATTACTTATCATTTTAAGAAGAAAGATAAAGAAAACTACTCAGAATTCATGGAGAAAACAAAACTACACTTTAGTTTAGAAGAAAAAATCATTGTCAAACCAACAACAAGTCTCAATTAAAACAAAAAGTTGTCTAAAACAAAACGATAAAAACTTATCTCAAGTCCTCCACTAAACTCTTGAAGTTCCTTTGAATCTCTTCTCCTTTTACAATCACTCAAAACAAAATAACAAAAAGGATAAAGTAAATAAAAAGTGGTTCCTAACAATCTTTCTGAACTAACTCCCCAGAAAAGAACTTTCAAAACTTGCCAATATTTTCAGGAATCTTTTCTAAGTCCTCTCTTTTTTCTTTTATAGTTTTCCAAAAGGTGTCTTGGGATCTCTTCAAAATGTGTCTTAATTCAATGTATTCGCCCAAGAGATGCATCCTTTCGTGATAATTTTCGTCCATGGTGGATCTATTAAGCCGATGAGTGCCTCAAAAACCTTTTCAAAATTCATGAAAACTGATTTTACACTTCTAGTAACTGCCACTGGCGCTTAAGCGTGAGGTCTCGGCGCTTAGGCGCGACCTTCTTTGTTTAACCAGCGCTTAAGTGCCGAATTTGGCACTTAGGCGCCAAAAGTCTTTTGCACATTTTTTCACCTTTTTTTTCCAAATTTGATCCTTTTTCACTCAGTTAAGCATTTTTTTTCATTTTTACTTGTATCTGTAAGAAAAACGCAAAAATACCTTCCATTAAAGTGCAATATCTCAAAAATAGGTATAAAAATGTGCCTAAAAACACTATATATTTTAGGTGTATTAACTACCAGGATCATTTAATTTTTCTGGAAGCTTTTTCTAAATAATAGCACTACTGAGTGCAACGGTCTCATGATTTGTAAACTTTCTTTTCTTATTTAGTATATCTTTCATAAATTTCACATAACTTGGCATTTGTTTCAAAGCTTCAACAAAAGGAATATTTATCGTTAATTTCTTAAGGATTTCCAAAAATTTTGTAAATTATTTATTTTTATTTTTCTGCTTTAGTCTTTGAGGAAACAAAGGTATTGGTTTTTCTAAAGGAACCTGTGATTGTTCATTTTCATGTTGATCATTTTCCATTTCCTCCTTCTCTCCATCAACTTTAGTTTCTCTTTGGATCCTTGTTTCAATTTCTTTTCCACTTCATAATTCAATAGCTTTAATTTGTTCTTTGTTTTGATCTTTTGGATTAACTTCCACAGTACTCGGAAGAATTCCAGAAGGTCTGTTACTAAGTGCAGTAGCAATATGTCCTAATTGATTTTCAATATTTCTAATAGCAGCCCTTGATTTTGTATTTGATTTCCCATATTCAACATCACTTCTTCCATCGTCAACTTCTTTTCCTTAACTTGTGGGTTAGGGTTGGAGTTAAATCCTTGAGGATAATAAGGTCAAAAATTAGGATTTTTTTGATTGTTCAGATTTTCGGATAGATTCACCAAAATGTTATAATTATTCCAGCTAAATTAGAGTGATTTTTCCATCCAGGGTTAAAATAGTTAGAATAGGGATTGTCATTTTAATTATTTATAGTATTTAAAGTTTCATAAGATGGTTGAGTATCAATAATCTGTCCTAATGAATTTTCCTCTAATACTGGGGGTATTTGAGTATAATTCACTCCTTTTTAATCAATGTTTTTAGAAATAGTAGTAATTTGAGATGCCAAAATAGACATTGCATCAGAATCATGATTACTGGCTACTCTCTTAAGATTTACCCTTTCAACATTGAAAATTATTAGTAGTCATTTCTTCAATTAAAGAATATGTTTCATCAAAAGGTTTTGACATTAATGATCCACCAACAAGAATATCTATAATAGATCTTAGTGATCATACTAATCTATTATAAAAGATTTGAATTATTAACCAATCTGGCAAAGCATGGTGTGGACATTTTCTAAGAAGATCTTTAAATCTTTCTTAGGCTTCATATATCAATTCCCCTTCAAACTGACAGAAAGATGTAATATCATTTCTAAGCTTGGCGGTTTTCGAGGGTGGAAAATATTTTGCCACAAATTTTTGTGATAGTTCTCCCCAAGTTCTAATAAATCTAGGTGCTAATGAATTTTACCAAGCCTTGGCTTTATCACTTAATGAGAAGGAAAACTTCTAAGCTTAACAGCATCATTAGGCACTCCCTCATATTTAAATGTAGCACATATCTCAAAAAAACTAACAAGATGTAAGTTAGGATCTTCAGTAGGTGATCCTCCAAACTGATTATTTTGTACCATTTAGATAATAGCAGGTTTAAGCTCAAATGAATTAGCAGCAACATCATGATTTTGAATAGTCAAGTGAAGTTCATCTGTTGTTGGATTCACATAATCTTTTAATGGTCTTTGTCAATTCTCATTTATTGGATTTTCTGAGTTATTTGCCATTTCTTTTAAATTTTTAATTTCTCTTTGTTGTTTTTGAATTTTTCTAATAGTACATTCTAGCTCTGAATTGTAAGGTACTAAACCTTCAGATCCAATATTTCGCATAAACAAATAAAGTAAGCAAAGTAAAATTCTTTTTGGATTTTTAATTTTTTTTAATATATTTTTTTATATTTTTATCGTATATATATTATCTATAACTTTCCTAATTTATTAAAACTATTTAATTTACCTAAATTTAACTGTTACATTCCCCAAAAAATGACGCCAAAAATTTGATCCCGATTTTTTATATGTATGAATTTATGAAGTTGACAACACTACAGCGCCAAAAACTTGATTCTTATATGAAAAGTAAGTTGTGTAAAATATATATAATTATAGGAAATTAATAATGAGATTACATGCAAGTATACGTATCATTATCAAGTAATAAAGAACGTTCTATTTAAGCACTAAACATCAATCTCACATGGAAGTTGTAAATTGGCAATTATAAGTTTTACTAGGAAATTTACAAAAAGTCAAACAAAATCAATGTCACTAATTTTGAATGTTGAGATGTTATCAAAATTAAAGTGCTTAACTATTAACAAAATAGAAATGCAAAGTTTTAAAAAGTAAATACTAATCTACTAACTATGTTTATGTAATGAAGATTTCTTATGTGAAAAAGAATCATTCCCACTACAATGAGGTTTGGTGAAATGAGATGAGATAAATGTTTATAACATGTATTGCGCCAAATAGGAGCAATTATAATTCTCTACCCTGATATAGTGCATAGAAAATCATTGGTTAATCCTAGGTTTAGTCCCTAAATCTGTGGCTAGGCTAAGAAGATATCGGCTCCCACTCTAGAGCTCCCACTTCCCTTCACCTGAAGGCTAACTCTCGCTTTAGTTTTAAACACTAAGACCGAGTTGGGGATTTCAGTCTGTCACCCTAAAGATTCTCCAATTCTACACCCAACAAAGAATATTTCCCTATTTATTTGCACTTAAATCCATGAACAAATTTCTTCTCCACACCTAACAAAGAATATTTCCCTATTTATTTGCACTTAATTCCATGAACAAATTTCTCCTCCATGAAATCAAATGTAATCCTCACTCTGTTGTAGAACTCATACTCTATTGCCCGGATCATATGTTTCACAACATATTTTAACATTTCAATTGGCCAAATTGAAATGTAAATTAAGTTTGAAGTTGAAAAATCATCACAATTTATTTTATATTTTAATTTTGGCACATCATATTATCTCTTCATTTCACCATATCTTAGAGTAGGGAGAAAAATAGAGCGAACTACTCAGACTTCATGAGAAAGACACAAAAAAACACAAATTTTATAAATAAAAGAAAGTTCATACAACACTAATAAACAAATAAAACTTATCTGAAACTCTTTCTCAAAGCAAATCCCGAAAGTTCATACAACACTAATAAACAAACAACACTTATCTGAAACTTTTTCTCAAAGCAAATCTCTTGTAGCCTCTTACAACACTAATAAACAAACAAAACTTATCTGAAACTCTTTCTCAAAGAAAATCCCTTGTAGCCTTTCCTTAGAAATGCAAGAAGAAGATATCTCTCACTTTTCTCCTTCTCCAACACTCTTAATGAAAGTTTCACACTAAATCTCACCACACAAACTTTAAACTAAAAAAGAAAAATCACTAATGAACTCCAATATGGTGGATGAATGAAGAATGATTATGAAGAATGGCAAAAATGGAGCGTGGAGGAATGTCTTAGAGCGAAAAGGAGTCACTTTCCAGATGAATTTCGACCCCATATAAAGCCCAAGGTCGGTTTTCCAAGAGGTGCCTCTAAAATCTCTTAAAAAATTGTCCAAATACAACAAACCTTCTAGAAAATTTAGCATTAAGTAAAAATTTCTATTGTTCTGTTGTTCTGCGTCGTCGCCGCTGCCCTTGGCGCGGTCGGCGCTGCCCTTGGCGCGGTCGGCATTGAGTACTTCTTCAAAAATGTCATTTTGACTCCAAATTCCATCCTTTTTGCTTTAAGTCCTTAAAATGAACAACCTGCAAGAAAACATCTAAATTTTGCTTCCTTTTTGCTTTAAGCCCTAAAAATCAATAACCTGCAAGAAAACATCAAAATACCTTTCATTAAGGTGCAATATCACAAAAAATAAGTATAAAATATGGGTCTAAAAATGCATATATTTTCGGTGTATCAAGTTACATCGCGCTGAAGTGCGAGAATGTTTCGCTTAGGCGTCAGTGCATGATTTTTGATATTTTTGAACTTAAGTAAAATGCACTATAAGCCTAAGTATACCACCCCTAAATGGTCTCATAACACTTAAATGACTATTTTCCTCTCCCTTAACTCTCCTCTCTCCCAAAATTCTCCAATATAACTAATTCGATTTGAGGCTAAAATAACACTAAATTTTCACACAAACAAACATATACATTCATTCACAAACTAGTACAAGTACATATAACACTTAATTCTCACTTCAAATAGTTTCAGATGAGAAAATCTTCTAAATACAAACATTAAACAAACTAACATAGACTCCAAAAACAATATTTAACACTTAACACTTAACACGTTAAAAAACAACTCCTAACAAACAAACTTTAATGCTGAACTTACTTCCGTTCTTCATTTGTTGCAACAAATTCTGGTATTTTATTAGTCACTCATGGGGAAATCGAAATATAAAGTTGATAAAACGGATAGTGGTGACGAGCTCTAATATTATCTTCTTCAATCCATTTCTTCTTAAGATACATCTCCTTATCTGCTTTTTCTATATAACTAATTTAGCTAAATTACATTTCCAATTGTCATCCAATATACTGTAGATGTGCATCAATCTCAATTATCTTTGTCTCAAATAAAGCCATGATAGTCTTAATTTTGTTGATCTTTTCTGATATTCCTTCAATAGTAACGACTAATAAACTGGTATACATCTCTTGGGCACTTTGACTAATGAATTTCTTCCTTATGGTCTCTTCCTTCTTCTTCAAATCCATCTCCCATGAAGTCATCTTCTCAAAATCTCTCTCTCTTAGACTTTTAGGGCTAAAAATGATCTAGGGTGAAATTCCTTCACAAAAACCTTCTATTTGTAAGCTTAAATCCCTCTAGTAACTCCTAGATACGTCCTAAAACTGCCTTCGCACATTTTAGTCAACCAATTAGCTGTTAAATCTTCTAGAATCTAAATTATGCACATGGTTTTTAACTCCCGCGCTTAAGCACCAAATATTGGTGCTTAAGCTCCAGTGCTCAATTTTGCACCAGTCAACTTAACGTCCAAATTCTCATTTAAGGATGTTTAGATCAATAAATAAAGTCTTAAAATCATTACTAACACATAATATTCTTAAAAATACTACCCCCATTTTTCATAATCACATACAAACAACAATCAAAGCAAAACACACTGATAACTATGGGTTTCCTCCCACAAAGCGCTTGGTTTAACGTCGTCAGCCTGATGTAACCAATGCGTATTCTGGTTGACCCAACATCATTCGATCATTAAATTTATGCTGATCCTTTATTAAATATGATTTCAGTCTATGTTTTTTCACTTTAAATACTTTCTCAGTTTTAGGATCTTTGATATCCACAGCTCCATAAGGAGAAACTTTTATCACAATAAATGTGCCCATCCACCTAGACTTAAGTTTGTCTAGAAATAATCTTAACCTTGCACTATATAGAAAAACTTGTTTCCCTGGTTGAAAATTTTTAGCAAGAATCCTTTGATCATGCCACATCTTCATCTTTTCTTTGTAAATCTTAGCACTCTCAAAAGATTCATTCATTATCTCTTCAAGCTCATTTAATTGCAATAATCTTTTCTCACCAGCATTGTTTAAATTATAATTAAACTCTTTAATCCCCCAATATGCTTTATGCTCAAGTTCAACTGGTAAGTGACAAGCTTCCACAAATATTAGCCTATATGAAGACATTTCTGTAAGAGTTCTGTATGCAGTTCTATAAGCCCACAAAGCATAGTCAAGTTTGACTGACCAATCCTTTTTTGTTGGATTCACAGATTTTTTCATAATTATTTTAATTTCCCGATTAGATAATTTAGCCAAACCACTTGTCTGAGGATAATAAGCAGTAGCAATTCAATGGTTTATATGATATTTCCTTAATAATTGAGGATGATAAGCAGTAGCAATTCTATGATTTATATGATATTTCTTTAATAAATTCTCCATTATGGATTTCTGAAATGACTTTCCTCATCAGTAATGATAACTCTCAGCATCCCAAATCTACAAAATATGTTTGTTTTCAAAAATTTTGCAACACTTTGAGCATCACATCGAGGTAAAGCAACAGCTTCTATCCATTTGGATACATAGTCCACTACTAATTGTATATATAAATTTCTGAAAGATGGTATGAATGTTGCCATGAAATCTAATCCCCAAACATTAAATATTTCCACTTCTAACATATAATTGAGGGGCATTTCATTTCTTTTAGAAATATTGCCTACTTTTTGACATCTAACAGAAGTTTTAAAATAATTATTAACTTCTCTAAAGATACTAGGCCAGTAGAATCCATATTGTAAAATTTTGTGTGCTATTTTATCAACACCAAAATGTCCCCCAAAATCAGAATTATAACATTTTTGGATAATTTCATAAGCTTCTTCTAAAGGTACGCATCTTCGAATAATAAGATCATTTCTTTTTTTTATAAAAATGGGTCATCCTAAAAATAAATCTTAGCTTCAGAAATAAATTTCCTCTTCTGTTGGTATGTGTCGGCTTTTTTCTTTTTAAATAAGATTTTAAAATTTAGATTTAATATAATACGTATAATGTAATTTTAATTTCGTGAAAATGGCATATTATTTTTTGTTTTTGGAAAATTATGAGACCAGATATATCTCATATGTCTAATAGTTTAAATAGCTGAGCACGATACCATAAATGATATATTATCTCGATGGATGAACGTATCACTTACTTGTAGGCTTAACTATCTAAACTTAAAAGTTTATGACTCTATTTTGGTATGCAAAATTTATAGCCGACAAAGTCCCTTATCTAATACACAGATTAAATAGGGTTTAAATTAATATGGGTTATTAACTCCCTATAGAAGCAAGCCCCTATAGTTAATTACATCTTAGGCAATTGAAATCACCAAAGAAAACTCTTGATTAATATTGGAGTTTTGTCTTCAAGAATTCAACATTTAAATTTTCATGATTATTTATAAGAAAATTTAAGTGGGATATGTTCAAGTTGGAGCAGTTATTTTTAGAATCCAAAGAAGTGAAAAGTAGGAGATGTCAAAGATATTGAATAAGATTCAGTGACATCTCAAACTAATCTATGGTTTAGATTTACATTTTTGAAAGGGAAATTATGTGATGTTTCAGTCCTGCAAGTTATATAGATATTAAGGGCTTATATCTACGTTTCTTAAGTAAATGGCCCGAGGAAATAAGAGGATTTATGTACCTTTCATCTCAAACTAATCTACTGTTCTTTGTACCATTCATTTCCTCGGGCCATTTACCTTGGAATCCTAATAAAAAATTATGACTTATATCATGATATAAAATCATAGAAAGCCCTAAAAGATAGTGAATGAGGTTTTGCATCGTGCTAGATGAGCGACCTTGACTTCCTATAGGTACGTTATTTAAATCTACCAAAGCTCGATTGAGGTTTCTATCTTCACCTTTTATTGTAGTCCTGACTGCCTCCCGGAGATGAATCTTCTATCGATAATGTCATTATCTCGTTCCAAGAAATTGATGAAGAAAAGAGAAACCATGCCTCGAATTGCCTATTCTAGGGGATTGTATGAACATACTAAAAGGTAGTAACTAAAAGCAAGAGTACAAACAAATGTATATACTACCGTGCAATAATAGAAAAAAAGAAGTTATGTAACAAAGTACGGTAAAGAAAGGTACAAAGAACATGCAAAAAGGTATAGTACAATATAAAAGAAATGAAATTTACAGTACAGAAAGAACTATGTAATAAGAAAAGTAAAGAAACTGAAATAACTAAAAGTGTACCTGGTTAATTCTGGCGAAACTACAAAACCGATTACAATTGCATAATATAAAGGGATGAGATAAATATTTGCAGATTATAAAAGAAAAGTTAAGTAATAAGCATATGAAAATTTAAGGTGGAATATATGATTTTAATTTATGGTTAGGCTCATACTAGACTTTTATTCTCTTTTATCTCAATCCCACAGGCAACTGATATGTCAAAGTCAACCTATCAATATCAATTAGAGGTCACCAAAGAATCACTCTTATAATCGAGCAACCCTAGACCCTCTCATACAATGGATGTGCAAATCTAAATAGTATCTGAACTTATCTTATTAAAGATATAAAGTACCTATGTAAGATAGTATCTGAACTTATCGAGGTGTAGTGCACCTATATTTGATGTTAGGATTAGTGATATGTAGTATCTGAACTTATCAATCAACACTATATAATGTGGTGATGCTTAATGATTGATATCTATTATGTAATACCTGAACTTCAAAGGAAATGTAATAACTATCAGTGTAGTATCTGTCGTGTAGGGTATGATGTGTAATATGTGACGTGTTACAAATGTAGTATCTGTCATGTATGGTATGATGTGTAATATGTGCGTGTTACAAATGTAGTATATGTCGTGTAGGGTATGATGTGTAATATGTGATGTGTTACAAATTTAGTATCATGGTATTTGTTGTGTAGTATCTAGACTTATCAGTTAAAGATATGTAGTGTCTGTTCTTTTCACAGGTGTAATATATGTGTTATCTGTTCTTTTGTAACTACCATTTCTTAAACCTTTTGAAGAAGGGTCAGGGCTACCGATGACTTAAGGGAGTGAAAGGGCATCTTACTAATTGAATATTAATTTTTTATATTTTAAGATATAAAAAGTTGATCAATGGTTCTTTGCATCATTGCCTATTGCCCCGCACCTTAAACATATAAACCACCTCCATATTTCATATGTTCATCCAACAAAATTATAGATATTTCATATCAAAAAATATGAAGAAATAAACATCTAAATATTTCCATAAGGTTTATTTTCTACCTTTTAGTTCAAACTTTAAACCTATACATGTGGTCATTGTATACTTTATCAATTTTCCAAAAAGAAATGTGCTTGCATTCTTGTATTAACAAATTCAAATCCATACAATTCATGCAAGCCAGAAAACCAATTTCAGCAATACTCTAAAGATTAAATAGATATTCCTCCAAGATTTCAACTTATGCATTTCTTGGAAATTCAATTTTAACATGCCAAGTCAAATTACTACTAAAGAATGATAATAGATTTACATGCATATCACTCAATTTT
Organism: Phalaenopsis hybrid cultivar; assembly: GCA_002079205.1. Classification (NCBI taxonomy): domain Eukaryota; kingdom Viridiplantae; phylum Streptophyta; class Magnoliopsida; order Asparagales; family Orchidaceae; genus Phalaenopsis; species Phalaenopsis hybrid cultivar. Next base: position 83,513 of record JXCR01108056.1, on the reverse strand, counting down.
AAGGCAGCAAGGAAAATCAAACTCAACAACGGGCTAAAGCATAAGTCACCATTTGATTTATTTTTTTTTTGAATGACGGAGAGCCAAATGGTAGAATCAAATCCAGCAAGTGACAAAAAATCAAGCCAGCACCAAGTCCAAACTGAGCCCAGCAAGGGCCAAGAACATGATATAATTTCCACAAAAAAATTGAGCCTTGTTGCAAACCAAACCAAACCCGGTAAAAGGGTTAAACTGAGCCCAGTAAAGGGGCTAAAACAGGAAAGACTTTTGGCCAAAACACAACCCAAAAGGAGCCAAACTGGTCACATCAAATGGGTCTACACAGAGAGAAAGATCTAGGTATAATCCAGTCTAGAAAAAGGGCCAAAACCCATACAAATCTTACGCCGAACCAAACCCAACATATGGAACAAAATAAAATGTAATTTCAGCTGAGCTGAGCCTCAAATAACTATTCAAAAAAAACCCAAACAATATTTCAAATGTGTATTTGAGCAAAGGTGTAGCAAGTGTAAAACTGAGCCACCAAACAACTACTCAAAGTACCCAAACATTTCTAATATTTATACTCGAGTAAAGGGGCAGTAGGAAGCAAAACCGAGCCACCAAACTTGACCATTCAAGACAAAAAAAAAATGATCCCAAAATGTATTCAAATAGGAGCCGCAGTAATAAAAATAAAACCAAGACATTAAAGTAGCTAACCAAAACAAGAAATGACTCCAATATACATTCAAATAAGAGCAATAGGAGAGCACAAAACAAAGCCCTTAAATATCAGATAAATCCGTATGCTTCTACTTCAAACTGAAGAAAACTAAAATAATCAAAATAAAAGCCCCTATTAATCAAATAAATCCATAGATCTCCATATTAAAACAATGTAGCAATAAGATAGTAATAAAAAAGAACTAAAACACTTCTTAAAGTTTAAATATTCCTTCCTAACCAAGAGAAACCATAGCCCAAAACAACTTAGAAATTTCTCATAAAAAAAATTCAAGTAGCAAGGAGAGTAAAATCGAAAACATCAAACAATAGCAGGAATCAAAATCCAGCCACCAAAATCAAATTTCCAAGAGCCCCAAAATCAAATAAAAGCCACCTGAATATGTCTCAAGTAGGAGGGTAACAAATTCAACAAATCATACATCAGGAGCATGTAATTTACTCTCACAACAACGCAAAAAAAATCAATAGCATTTTACAATGCTCAAACATTTCAACAGGAAAAGGAAGTTGAAAATAGTTTCACAAACCCAGTTAATGAAAGCACTATTCGTATAACCGAACCTTTGTAGAATTAAACAAAATAAGGGTTTAACCACTCTAAGTATCTCATGCTCAAGGAATAATTCTCAAAATAATTAAGAAATAAAACTTGAACATATCAACTTATCCACGAATAAAATCATAATTCTAATTAATATCAGATTGAATCCCAAAATTTAAGAGAGAGTAATTCTTCAAGAACCAGGAATATATTTCTAACTTCATGAATACTTAGTAATTAAAGTCGTAAAAGTAAACAAAATCAACAGAATCTAACCTCAAATGCTCGCTAACTCAAGAATGAGAGAAGAAAGAAAGCTACGAGATAGAATCTTCAAACAAGAAGTAAGTTCCACCAAATTCGCCCCCTCAGATTTCCTCAAAATTTTCAGCAACTAAACTCTCCCCGAACAACTCACAGAGACAAATCTCAAGCCAAAAAAAATTTCTCAGATTGTCTAAAAAAAAATCCCTAAATCCTTCCCCAAGGGGGGTATTTATAGCTAAAGGAAGGAGAGGGGCTCACGGCAAGAAAAAATTGCAAACTCAAGAATGAGAGGGCTGCCAAATTCATTGTGAGGGAAAAAGATGTTACAAAAAAGTGACCAGCAATTATGAACAAAGAAGAAAGTAAGCCGCAACCTGGGAGGAATAAGGTGACCGGAGAAACCGAAGATAGTGCCTCCCTGCTCGGCCGAGAAGAACAAAGGGAGCTAAGGCAAGTTTCGGTCTCAAGAAGAGAAGGGGAGCGCACGTGAGGTAGACGATTAAGATTAGGGATTTTAAAACCCTTTTATAAAAAAAGACTTTATTAATTTTTTATTAAAAGAAAAATATCAAATTTTGTAAAACTCATTCGTGCACAGTGCCAACCAAATGGGTGTCCTTTCTAGCTAAAATTGATGTCTCGGACGCACCTACGCAGTCCGTTTTGTCATCCAAGGTCACCTAGACAAGTTTGTTGAATATCTACCAATTTAACTTTAATTTGTGCGTGTTATGATAAAAGATGTTATTTTGGTCCAATCGGAGCCATTTAACTAGTATATCATTGACCGGTCCTCACATAAGCGACAATCAAAGTCAAGTAAACTACTCGCGGTAGAAAGTCAAACGTCGCACACACCATGGGGTCCAACTATGTCCTTCAAATTTCTATAGGAGTTCAATTTGAGCTTCAATATGTCAGGTTTTCAATCGACTCGATTGAATGTTGAAGATTTGAAACTGTCCATACGAAACTTCAAAGAGCAAGGAAATGGCTCAAATTTTTAAATATTGTAGGTCCCGATCTAGTCCTCTAGAAGAGTCAACTATAAAACCCAAATAGGAAACCCTAAGACTAGATTTTAAGGCTAAGACTAGATTTTAAGCTCTGAGAAAAGGGAAAGAAAGAAAGACCTCAAAATGAGGTCAAGAGTATGTCATTCCATGAAGTATAATATCACCAACAAGAAAGTTCGCAATGTCGGCATACCACGGAACACACCACTCATTAATATTGAACAGTTTTTTATACAAAAAATGTTCATTAATTCTTTTTAAAAATAGAGTAGTTTTTCTAACTCAAGCCTGGACAAATGATCAATAATTTGATTTTCAATCCCCTTCCTATCTACTATTTTAAAGTCAAACTCTTGCAAAAGAAGAATCTAACTTATAAGTCTAGGTTTAGCATCATTATTTTTCATTAAATACTTAATAGCAAAATGATCTATATGCACTATGCAATGAGTTCCAATTAAATATGATCTAAATTTATCAAAGGCATATGTTATTGCTAATAACACTTTTTCAGTTGTTGTGTAATTGATTTGGGTTTCTAAGAGACTTTTACTAGCATAATAAATTACTTTAAAAATTTTATCATATTTTTGTCCTAAAACAACTCCAATAGCATAATCACTAGCATCACATATCAGTTCAAATGGTTTTCCCCAATCTGGTGAAACTATAATTGGTGCAGTGACCAATTTTTCTTTTAGTAAATCAAAAACTTTTAGGCTTCTTCATCAAAATTGAAAGTTGCATCTTTCTCCAGTAAATGGCATAAAGGCTTAGCAATTTTCAAAAAGTCTTTAATATATCGCCTGTAGAATCCAGTATGTCCTAAACAACTCCTAATTTCCCTTACATTTGTTGGATAAGGTAAGTTAGTGATCACTTAAATTTTAGCAGGATCTGCTTTCATACCATTTTTTTATAATTGATGTACTAATATAATTCCTCCTGTTACCATAAATTGACATTTTTCCAAATATATTTCTTCACAGTGCTTAAGAACTTTAGATAAATGTTCTAAACATGAGTCAAATGAAGTTCCAAATCACTGAAAAGCTTAAGAACTTTTGATAAATGTTCTAAACATGAGTCAAATGAAGTTCCAAACACTAAAAAATCATCCATAAAGACTTCAATCCCTTTTCAATTAAATCACAAAAAATTGCCATCATACATTTTTGAAATGTAGCAAGGGCATTACATAAATTGAAGGGAATTCTACTAAAAGCAAATGTACCATACGGAATGGTAAAAGTTATTTTCTCTTGATCCTCCAGCGTTATTTGTATTTGGTTATAATCGATATATCCATCCAGAAAACAAAAAGTATTTATGCCTAGCTAGTCTATCCAACATTTGATCGAGAAAGGGTAGTGGAAAATGAACTTTCCTAGTGACAAGATTTAATTTTCTATAATTAATGCATATTCGCCACCCTGTGACTTATTTTGTAGGTATCAATTCATTATGTTCATTCATAATCACAGTTATTCTTCCTTTCCCTGTAATTTGTCTAGTAGGTATTAACTCATTATGCTCATTCACAGTTACAATTACTCCTTTCTTAGGAACAAACTGATTGGACTAACCCATGCACTATCTGAAATAGGGTAGATAATTCCAGCATCTAACCACTTTAAAATTTATTTCTTTACTACTTCTTTCATAACAGGATTCAATCTCCTTTGAGGATCAGCCATAGGTTTGTAGTTCTCTTCCATAAAAATTCTATGCATACAAATTAAACGACTAATTCCTTTAATATCAGCAATTGTCCGTCCAAAGGCCTTCTTAAAATTTTTCAAAATTTTCATCACTCTTTATTCTTCTTCCATCGTTAACTTCGAGGAAATTATAATTGAAAAGGTAGAGGTCACCTAAAATGACATATTTTAAATGATCAGGAGGTAATTTCAACTCAAGTTCTGTAGGTTTTTCTATTGATGAACAAAATAATTTATCTTTTTTTATTGTGTCCAAATTTTTAAAAGTTTCTCGAACATAGTTTGAATCTTCCTTAAAAAGATCTTCACATTGATCTAATTCCTCTTCCTGCTCGTGTTCGAAATCTTTTACTTCAGATTTTTCTTTATAATTAGTTTTGAAATGGCATTCACTCAGATGTCTTATAACATCCATTCTATAACATTCATCATCTTCACCTTTCGTAGGATACTTCATTGGTCTTGAAATGTTAAAAGTAATAGTTTAATCATTGACGTGCATTATTAATTCCCGTTCATGCACATCTATCATTGCTCTTCCTGTAGCTAGGAAATGCCTCCCATGATAGGTATCTCTTTATCTTCCTCCATATCCAACACAATGAAATCAATAGGAAAGATAAAGTTATCCACTTTCACTAGGACATCTTCTATAACTCCTTTAGGACAAGTTATCAAACGATCTGCTAACTGCAAAGTTACAATTGTGGGGGTTGATTCTCCTAATCCCAATCTTTTAAATATTGATAATGGCATGAGATTAATGCTTGCACCTAAATCAGATAAAGCTTTCCCATAAAATCTATCTCCTATTGCACATAGAATTGTAAAGCTACCAGGATCTTTAAGCTTTTCAGGAAGCATTTTCTGAATAATTGCACCGCACTCCTCAATAAGTGCAACAATCTCATTATCTTCAAACTTCTTTTTCCTGTTGAGAATATCCTTCAAAAACCTTACATAGCTTGGCATTTATTATAAAGTTTTAGCAAATGGAATATTAATTATAAGCTTCTTAAAAATTTCCAAAAATTTTGAAAATTTCTTATCCAACTTCTGTTGATGAAGTCTCTGAGGAAATGGAGGTGGTAGTTTTTCTAAGTTAACTTTAAGTAGAGAAATAAGTCTTTCAGAATATTTTGGAGCATCCTCATTTGAGTCTTCAATTTCTTCTCTCTCTACTTCAGTTTCTTTTTGAATCATACCTTCCAACTCTCTTCTGCTTCTAATTTGAACGGCTTTTACTTGCTCTTTATTCTGGTCTTTCGAATTTAATTCGGTATTACTAGCAAGTGTTCCTTGGGATTTATTACTTGATGAACTTGTGATCTACCCAAGTAGATTTTCAATATTTCTAATTGCAACTCCTTTACTTTGTAATTGATTTCCCGTTTGTATTAGCACTTCTTCTATAGATAACTTCTTCTCCTTAAATTATTGATTACTATTGAAACCTGGAGGATAAGTAGATCTATATATTATATTATCTTTCTTGTTCCAGTTTCTCAGTGGGTTTCCTTGATTGTTCCCCTATTGCTGATTATTACTAACTGTAGTATTATTTCAATTGAAGTTGGGATGGTTCTTCCAGCCTAAGCTATAATAATTTGAATATGTGTTATTATTCTTATTATTTATGGCATTAAAAGTTTTTAATGATGCTTGAGAATCTACCATTTGGCCTAATTAATTCTCTTTAATCATAGAGATAGGTTGAGAAAATCCAAATTGGTCTAACTTCCTTGAAATTGCAACAACTTGATTTAATAACATATTAAATGCTTCAGATTCATGAATATTGGCTGCTTTATTAGGATTCACCTTCTCAAAATGCCATTGAAAATTATTGGTAGTCATTTCTATTAAGTCATAAGTGTGAAAATGAAATGTTTTTGTCATCAATGAACCACCAGCAGCGACATCGATAATAGATCTAAGAGATCCAGCTAATCCATTATAAAAAGTTTGAATTATTAACCAATCTGGTATAGCATGGTGTGGACACTTTCTTAAAATTCTTTAAATTATTCCCATGCTTCATAAATGGATTCCCCTTCAAACTGATTAAAAGATGTAATATCATTTCTAAGCTTCACAATTTTCTTATTGTGGAAAATATTTAACAAGGAATGTTTGTGTCAAATCACTTTAAGTTCTGATAGATCCAAGTGCTAACAAATTCAACCACATCTTAGCTTTATCCCTCAGTGAGAAAGGAAATAACCTAAGTCCTATGACATCATCTGATACACCATCATATTTAAATGTAGCACACAATTCTAGAAAATTGGAAATATGTAAATTTGGATCTTCAGTTGGTGAATCCCCAAACTGATTATTTGATATCATTTGGATAATATCAGGTTTAAGTTCAAATGAATTAGCTACTATAGTAGGTTTTTGAATACTACAATGAAGTTCATCTACGGTAGGGTAGACATAATCTCGTAAAGGTCCATATTCTTAATGAATTTCAACATTTTAATCATTTTGATTTGCCATTTTTGTAATTTTTCTAGATTTTTCAAAGTTTATAATTTTTTTTGCTTTTTCTAATTTTTTTAATAGTTCTTTCTAATCCAGAATCGTAGGGCACTAGTTATTCATAACCTGAACTACACATAGACTAACATAAAAATAAAATACAACAAAACACACACAAAATAAAATAATATAATAAGATATTCTTATAATAACTTTTAAAGTTTAAATAAGACTTTCTAGACTAGAAATTTTCTTTTAATCAATTATCTTTTGATTTTTTTTCCTCGGCAACGGCGCCAAAAAACTTGATCATGTTACTGTTTATATGCAACAATATAACAATGTCTTTGATGATATTTTTCACTTATGTTTTCTTACTTTGCAACAGAACCAAAAATTTGATCCTAAAAAATAAGAATATAATTTATTTATTTATATATATATATATTAGGATACCATACAAGTAAGTGTATCATTATCAAGTAATATATGACTTTTTGATTGAGACCTGAATATTGAACCCATAGGGAAAATTAGCAATATGCACTATTGATCAACAAACCTTCTATTTTAAAAAGACAATTACTTAAACTATAAATATTTTTACAATAGGTAAAATTTAATTTTTTTTGTATTTTTGATATTTTGACAAAACAATAAAACTTTTAACGATAACTTGAGTTTATGTAAAAGAAAAGTACTTGATATGAAAATATCTTTCTCCTTATCATTAGTTAACAATAAGTATAGGAATTCTGTTATGGAATTATGCAAATTGTCTTGTGCCAAATAGGAGCAATAATATTCTTTACCCTTACTAGAGATGCTATAAAAAACAATGGCAAATTTAAAGTTTGAATAGTTTTGAAGACCACCTAGCTAGGGAAGATACTAGCTCTCAGTCTAGAGTTCCGTCGATTCTCTCCGCCTGGGGGCTAACATCTCGTATCAGAAACTAAAATAATAAACCAAGTTGGAGGCTTTAATCTATCACTTTAAAGTCCTCTAACTCTACACCCTTCAAAGATTATTTCCTAATTTATTTACACTAAATCGTATGAATTATATTCTCATTCATACATCCTCATGTGATTTTTTCAAATTGTTGACTGAGAGAATACCTGCCTATTTCTTACATGTTCTCACAACAAATTTTAACATCTTGATGGGCCGAATTAAGAAGTAGATGAAGTACAAGGAATTAAATCATCACAACTTCTTCCAACATTAAAGATTAATACTCTCCACAGCTTCCATCCAACACTTTAATTACTTCTCATTTTAAGGAGAAAGATAAAAAGAAGTTCTAAGAATACATGGGGAAAATAAAATCACACATTAGTTTAAAAGTAGAAATCATCGTCAAACCAACAAAAGTCTCGATTAAAACCAAAAATAGTTTAAAAACAAATGATAAAAACTCATCTCAAATCCTCCACCAAACTCTTGAAGTTCTTTTGAATCTCTTCTCTTTTACAAAACCCTTAACTCTCGCAATAAAATTAAAAATAAAAAGGATAAAATAAATTTGGGGTGTCTGAATCTCTCCAAAACTACCTCTCAAAACTCCCCCTTTCCAACACTTTTCAGAACATTAAGCACACTTCAAAAAGTCTCAACTTCCTTCTTTTATAAATCTCCAAGAGGTGTCTTGATAACTCTTCAAAATGTGTCACAATTCGATGTATTCTCTAAGGGATGACTCCTTTTACAAGTCTTTTAATCATATTTTTGTTTCTAGTGGTCACAACCACTCTTTTTAGCCAATAGGTGCCTTAAATGTCCCTTCCAAATTCGGCAAAATAAATTAAACTGTCAAATAACTGTCTCTAGCTCTTAGGCATGACATTCTCTATTTTAGTGGTCCTTAAGCACCGGATCTGGCTCTTAGGCGCCAAAACTCTTTTGCACCATTTTCACATTTTTGCTCTAAATTTGATCATTTTTCACTCCTTTCAGCATTTTTCATCTTTTTTACTTGTACCTGAAAGAAAAACACACAAATGCCTTTCATTAAAGCGCAATATCTCAAAAATAGTTATTAAAATGTGTATAGAAACAATTTATATTTTAGGTGTATCAGTCACCTAAAGTAAAGACTTGGAATGTTGATCTAACGACATTAAACCAAGCACTTTGTGAGAGGCAACCCATATTTATCATTGTTTANGTAGATGAACTTGTCGATCAATATAAATGTTCGCAGACCAAAACGAATGTCATAAATTCTTTAGTTTATTTAATCGAGCTTTACGGATAAGTGATATGTCTATTTCTCGGGATAGGTATATCACTTGCAGTGTTGTGCTCGTTTATTTAAACTATCGTCTATATGAGATCAGTTCGGTCTCGTATTTTTAAAATGAAACAATTACATTTCAAAACTATATATATATAAATATATATATATATATATATATATATATATACATATATATATATATAAATATATATATATATAATTTTATGGATTTCGTGTATTTGAGAAACATGAGATCGAGAAACTATTTAAAATTATCTTTATTTACCTAATTTTATGGAAGATTGGAGAATTAATTGGATTTAAAATGAAACGATGCAAATTTTGGAACTGACGCATGAGGCACCATTTTTCAGAGAGCTGGCACCTGAAGCGCCAGTATCGATGCCTGAAGCGTTGTGGTGACCGAAACAGCTTAAAATGTTTCAAAAGGTGATTTTTGGCAATTTTCTTCCTAATAATTCCCAAAAACTGATTCCTAAAACTATTTTAGAGGAGAAAACAAGGGAAGAGTCAATATTTCAACCGGGGGAAGTTCATCAGTTTCGATGCTCAGAAATTATATGATCATGTTCTTATGAAAAAGAGGCTAATCAAGGAAAGGGAATTTGTGAGTTAAGGATTCAACACACTGAATACTTGAGTGGAGGAGATTATTGCACAGAGACGTTGGGAAGTGCTTTGCTATACTACTACCGTCATAGTTGTCCCTGTGGTGAAAGAGTTTTATTCCATTCTTCTTTTGGTTAGATCTTCACTTTAACATAGAAATTTTTTATTTTTATCATGGATTTATCCTACATTATTGGAAATCTAAAATTTGGGAATTTGTTGAAGAATTTTAAGGAAAACCCATGGTAAAAAGTTTCTTTCCAAATAATCTTACTTGTGGAGTTAGATTTTTGATTTTGTAATTTTTTTAGATTTCCATAGAAATTGGTATGACATAACGAGTTAAAAGGGGAAAGCCTACATAAGATTTTGGCGTAAGAAGATTTGTCAGTTATAAGGCTCAACATAGTTACAACACTAAAATGGACTCAAGGAAAATGATTAAGGAATAAGTATTTGTTAACCCAGGTGATTAGATCGAGAAGTTGATCGTCGCTAAAAGTTAGGAGAGATTATGCTACTTTGTTGCAATTGCTATTTTTCAAATAATTCATGAGTTCGATACACCAAAAATATATGCATTTTTAGACCCATATTTTATACTTATTTTTGGTGATATTGCATAAAATATATGCATTTTTAGACCCATATTTTATACCTATTTTTGGTGATATTGCACTTTAATGTAAGTTATTTTTATGTTTTCTTGCAGGTTGTTGATTTTTAGGACTTAAAGCAAAAAGGAAGCAAAAATGATGAACTTTGGAGTCAAGATGACATTTTTGAGAAAATAATTAGCGTCGGGAGAGCCAAGGTCAGCGCCGATGGAGCAGAAAAACCGAAAGCTGAAGGATTTTTACTCAGCGCTGACGGCGCGAGACTAGCGCCGACGGCGCGAGACTAACGCTGACGGTGCCAAAGGCGGTTCAGACCCTGTTTCTAGAAGGTTTGATGTATTTTGACAATTTTTGAAGAGTTTTTGGAGGCACCACTTGGAGAACCGACCTTGGGCTTTATTTGTGGCCGAATTTCATTAGAACAGGAACTCCTCTACGTTCATTTTTCACTCTACAATATTCCACCACGCTACATTTCCATAATCCATCTTCATTCCACCACCTGTTGGAGTCAATTACTAATTTTGTTTAAGTTTAGAATTTTTGTGGTGAGATTTAGTGTGAAACTTTTTGTTGGAGAAGGAGAAAAGTGAGAGAGTTCTTCTTCCTGCATTTCTAAGGAAAGGCTACAAAGAATTTGCTTTGAGAAAGAGTTCCTGATAAGTTTGTTTGTTTATTTAGTGTTGTATAAACTTTTTTTTATATATGAAATTTTTATCTTGTTGTATCTTTCTCATGAAGTCTGAGTAGTTTCCTCTATCTTTCCCCTTACTCTGAGATCTGGAGAAATGAAGAGACAATATGAATGTGCCATAATTAAAATATAAAAAAAATTATGATGATTTTTTAACTCAGAACTTAATTTACTTTTCAATGTGGCCAATTGATTTTTTAAAATATGTTGTGAAACATATGATCCGGGAAATGGAGTATGCGTTCTACAACAGAGTGAAGATCACATTTGATTTCATGAAGGAGAAATTTGTTCATGAAATTAAGTGCAAATAAATAGAGAAATATTCTTTGTTTGAGGAGAATCTTTAGGGTGACAGACTAAAATCCCTAATTTGGTCTTAGTGTTTAAAAACTAAAGTGAGAGTTATCCTTCAGGTGAAGGGAAGTGAGAGCCCTGAAGTGGGAGCCAGTATCCTCCTAGCCTAGCCATGGATTTAGGGACTAAATCTAAGATTAACCAATGATTTTCTATACACTGTATCAGGGTAGATAATTAAAATTACTCCTATTTAGAATAATACATATTATAAACATTTATCTCATCTCATTTCACCAGAATTTAATTGCATTGGGAAGGATGTTTTTTCACATAAGAAATCTTTACATAAGCATAATTAGTAGATTAGTAGTTATTATTAAAAATTTGCATTTCAGTTTTGTTAATAGTTAAGTAATTTAGTTTAGTTAACATATCAAAATTCAAAAATAGTGACAGTGATTTCGTTTGATTTTTGTAGATTTCCTGGTAAAATTTATCATTGTTAATTTACACCTTCCCTGTGCTGATCGATATTTGGGGCTTAAATAGAAAGTCCATTATTACTTGATAACGATACATATACTTGCATATAATCTCATTATTAATTACATATAATTATATATTTTTTACACAACTTACTTTTCATACAAGGATCAAGTTTTTGGCGCTGTAGTGGTGTCAACTTCATAAATCCTTACATATAAAAAATCGAGATCAAGTTTTTGGTGTCATTGCCGGGGAAGGTAACGATTAAATTTAATTAAATTAATAGTTTTGATAAATTAGGAAATTTAGAGAATATATATATATATATATACTATATAAATATATAAAAACACAAAAAAAATAAAAAATCTAAAAAAAATCTAAAAAGAAATTTAATTAAGATTGTATTTTTAAAGAAATTTTACTTAGTTCACTTTATTTATTTATGTGAAATATTGGATCTGAAGGTTTAGTACCTTGCGATTCAGAATTAGAACGTATTATTAGAAAAATTTGAAAACAATAAAGAGAAATTAAGAATTAGAAAGAAATGGCGAATAATATAGAAAATCCAATAAATGAGAATCGACAAAGTCCTTTAAAAGATTATGTGAATCCGACAGCAGATGAACTTCATTTAACTTTTCAAAATCCTTATATTACTGCTAATTCATTTGAGCTTAAACCTGTTATTATCCAAATAGTACAAATAATCAGTTTGGAGGATCACCTACTGAAGATCCTAACTTACATCTTGCTAGTTTTCTTGACATTTGTGCTACATTTAAATATGATGGAGTGTCTAATGATGTTGTTTTAGGCTTAGACTTTTTCCTTTTTCATTAAAGAAAAAATCCAAGGCTTGGTTAAATTCATTAGCACCCGGATCTATCAGGACTTGGGGAGAACTATCACAAAAATTCTTGGCTAAATATTTTCTACCCTCGAAAACCACTAAGCTTATAAATGATATTACATCTTCTTGTCAATTTAAAGGGGAATCGATATATGAAGCATGGGAAAGATTTAAGGATCTTTTTAGAAAATGTCCACACCATGTTTCACCATATTGGTTAATAATTCAAACATTTTATAATAGATTAGTAGGATCATTAAGATTTATTATAAATGTTGTTGTGGGTGGATCATTAATGTCAAAACCTTTTGATGAAGCATTTTCTTTATTTGAAGAAATGATTACTAACAATTTTCAACGGCCCTCTGAAAGGGTAAATCCTAGGAGAGTAGATAGTATTCATGAATTTGATGCAATGTCTATTTTGGCATCTCAAATTGCTGCTATTTCTAAAAAGATTGATCAAATATGAGTGAACTATTCTCAAATACCTCCAATATTAGAGGAAAATTCACTAGGGCAGATTATTGATACTCAACCATCTTATGAAACCTTAAATGCTATAAATAAACAAAATAACAATCCTTATTGTAACTATTTTAACCCTGGATGGAAAAATCACCCTAATTTTAGTTGGAATAATTATAATAATTTGGTGAATCCATGTGAACATTTGAATAATCAAGGAAATCCTAATTTTCAACCTTATTTTCCTCCAGGATTTAATTCAAATCTAAACCTACAAGTTAAGGAAAAGAAGTTGACGATGGAAGAAGTGATGTTGAATATGGAAAATTAAATACAAAATCATGGGGCTGCTATTAGAAATATTGAAAATCAATTAGGACATATTGCTACTACACTTAGTAACAGACCTTATGGAATTCTTTCGAGTACTATGGAAGTTAATCGAAAAGATCAAAATAAAAAGCAAATTAAAGTTATTCAATTACAAAGTGGAAAAGAAATAGAAATAAGGATCCAAAGAGAAACCGAAGTTAATGAAGAGAATGAAGAAATCAAAAATGACAACAGGAAAATGAACAAACACAGATTTCTTTTTAAAAACCATCACCTCTGTTTCCTCAAAGACTAAAGTAGAAGAATAAAGATAAAAAATTTATAAAATTTTTATAAATTCTTAAGAAGTTAACGATAAATATTCCTTTTGTTGAAGCTTTGGAACAAATGCCAAGTTATATGAAATTTATGAAGGTTGTACTAAATAAGAAAATGAAGTTTATAGATCATGAGGCTGTTGCACTCAGTAAAGAGTGTAGTCCTATTATTCAGAAAAAGCTTCCTGAAAAACTAAAAGATCTTGGTAGTTTTACTATACCTTGTGAAATTAGTGAAAAGTTTTATGGAAAAGCTTTATGTGATTTAGGAGCGAGTATCAATATTATGCCCTTATCAATTTTTAAATGTTTAGATTTGGGAGAAATTTCTCCTATTACTATAACTCTTCAGTTAGTTGACCGATCAATAACTTATCCAAAAGGAGTTATAGAGGATGTACAAGTAAAGTGGATAAATTTATTTTCCCTGTAGACTTTATAGTATTGGATATGGAGGAAGATAAAGAGATTCATATTATTTTAGGGAGACCATTTCTTGCAACAGGAAGAGTTGTAATATATCTACAAAAAGGAGAATTAATAATGAGAGTTTATGATCAAGAAGTGAAATTTAATATAGCCAAAGCTATGAAATATCCTGCAATAGAAAAAAATAATGAATGTTTCATGATGGAATTAGCTGATCATCTAAGTAATGAACAATTTAAGAAAGAATTCGAAGATAAATTTAAGCAAGGAGAAATTTTTTAGAATGAAGATGAAATTAAAGAAGAAGATTTGGATTATATTCAGAGTAAATTTGAAACGTTATAAGTGATGGAAAACGATAGTAAAAATCTTACTCCTTCAAGTATTAAACCACCTGAACTTGAATTAAAGATATTACCTACCCATTTAAAGTATGTATTTTTAGGAAAGTCATATATATTTTCGGTTATTATATCTTCTGAGTTAAATGAAATTCAGGAACAAAATTTGATAGAAATGTTGAAAAAAGTATAAAAAGGCTTTTGGATGGACTTTAGTAGATATTAAAGGAATTAGTCCTGCAATTTGTATGCACAAAATTTTATTAGATGAACAACATGAACCTAAAGCTGATCCTCGAAGAAGAATAAAACCAATAATGAAAGAAGTTGTTAAAAAAGAGATTTTAAAATGGTTAGAAGCTGGAATTATTTATCCTATTTCAGATAGTGAATGGGTAAGCCCAATTCACCGTATATCAAAAAAAGGAGGAGTGACTGTTGAAGAAAATGAGAAAAATGAATTAATACCAATAAGACAAGTAACCGGTTGGCGAATTTGCATTGATTATAGAAAATTAAATATGACCACCAGAAAAGATCATTTTCATTTACCCTTTCTAGACCAAATGTTTGATAGATTGGCTGGGAATAAGTTTTTTTTCTTTTTACATGGATATACAGGTTATCACTAAATTCAAAAATTGCTCTACAGGATCAAGAGAAAACAACGTTTACGAGCCCATATGAAACATTTGCTTTTTGCATAATGCCTTTTGGACTATGCAATGCACCTACAACATTTCAAAAATGTATGATGTAAATTTTTAATAATTTTATAGAACATGGAATGGAAGTTTTTATGGATGATTTTCCTGTATTTGGAACTTTGTCTGAATTATGCCTTAATAATTTAGAAAAAGATCTGAAAGTATGTGAAAAAGTCAACTTAGTATTAAAATGAAAAAAATGTTAATTTATGGTTGCATCAGGTATTGTACATGGGCATAAAATTGCTGAAAAAGGTATGGAAGTAGATCCTGCAAAAATCCAAGTTATTGAAAAAGTACCACCGCCTAATAATGTTAAAGAGGTGAGAAGTTTTCTAGGACATGCTGGTTTTTACAGGCGCTACATAAAAAAATTTTCAAAAATAACTAAGCCGGGGTGAGAAGTTTTCTAGGACATGCTGGTTTTTACAGGCGCTACATAAAAAATTTTTCAAAACTAACTAAGCCTATATGCCAACTTTTAGAAAAAGATACGAAATTTGATTTTAATGAAGAATGAATAAAAGCATTTGAATTATTAAAGAGAAAGTTAGTCATTGCACCTATAATAATACCTTTTGATTAGGAGAAACTATTTGAAATAATGTGTGATGCTGTGGATTATGCTATTGGGGTTGTATTAGGACAAAGGCATGACAAAGTTTTTAAAGTTATATATTACGTTATATGCTATTGGGGTTGTATTAGGACAAAGGCACGACAAAGTTTTTAAAGTTATATATTATGCTGATAAGGCTCTAAATGATGCTCAAATTAATTATACCACTATTGAAAGAGAGTTATTAGCTATTATTTATGCCTTTGATAAATTTAGACCTTATTTAATTCTAACTAAATGTATAGTGCATACAAATCATTCTGCTATTAAATACTTAATGCAGAATAATGATGCTAAACTAAGATTAATTAGATAGATACTTTTATTGCAAGAGTTTAATTTTATCGTGATTGATACAAAGGGAAATTATAATCAAATAATTGATCATTTGTCTAGAATAGAAATAGAAATATTAAATAAGTTTACAAATGAAATTTTAGAGAATTTCCCTGATGAACAATTATATAGTATTAAGGAAATGGATGTACCATAGTATGCTGATATAGTGAATTATATTGTAAGTGATATTCTATCACCTGATATAAAAAATCCATAATTAAAGAAGTTTATGTATGATTCAAAAGACTATTTTGGGATGACCCATATGCGTATAAACAATGTAAATATCTAATTATTAGAAGATGTGTGCCTTATGAAGAAACTCAACAGATAATTGATAGATGTCATGATTCAAAATTTGGATGACATTTCAGAACAAATAGAAATGCACATAAAATTTTACAAGCTAGATTTTATTGTTCTGCTATTTTTAATGATATTAATGAATATATTAAAACATGCGATAAATGTCAACATGTAGGAAATATTTCTAGAAGTAATGAAGTGCTTCTAAATTATACATTATAAGTTGAAATTTTTTATGTGTAGGGATTAGATTTTATAGCACCATTTATTCCTTCATTTGGAAACTGACAGTGACTTTATATATGCAAATATGGACATATTTAATTCAGCAACTGCACCAAAAACTTAATAGCAGTTATAGAGTCGATAAAGATGTATGTATAAAAATATTCAATAATTGTAAAGTCACACTTATCAACGCAAGTATACGTATCACTCAAGTAATATAGGGCTCTAATAGAGTCGCCAAAAACTTGATAACAGTTATAGATTTGATAAAGATGTGTATAAAATATTCAATAATTGTGCAAAATCATATATATATATATATGATTATAAAGATGTATAGATATAATATTCAATAATGTTAAAGTCAAATTACGCAAGTATACGTATTGCTCAAGTAATATAGGGCTCTAATGGAGTCCTAGATATCGATCCCATAAGGAGTAGTTTAGAACTACGGACTAAGACTTTAGAAAAGCAATACTTTAATCACAACAACGACATTCAATTTGCTTATCTGTCACTAATAGACAATTGAAATAAATAGATAATTTTAATAACTAATAAATAACTAGTGATATTAAGTAGGGTTTAATTGTGATATTCAATATATAAGAAAGCATCCTTCTCCATATCAAGAGATTATAGTGAATGGACATATTCAATATATAAGAAAGCATCCTTCTCCTTGTCAAGAAATTATAGTGAATGGATAAATTATTCAATATATAAGAAAGCATCCTTCTCATTGTTAAGAAATTATAGTGAATGGATAAAGTGAATCGTTCAATTTATATTGTGTCAAATAGGAGCATACCTATTCTTTACCCTTTGGTCCAGGCATAATAACATTGACTAATCCTATGCTTGTTTACTGAATCTGTGGCTAGGCTGGGAGGATACCGGCTCACTTTGGAGCTCCCACATTCCCCTCACCTGAGGGCTAACACCTACACTTCAGCACCTAAACGATAGGACCGAATTGGGGATTTTAGTCTGTCACTCTAAAATCTCCAATTCTACGCCTGATAATATTATTTCCATATTTATTTGCACCCAACTTACGAGAGCTTTAACCTACTTGAATCTTGGATGTTATCTTCACTTTAGTTGTAAAACTCAACATATTTTAACAAATCAATTGCGAGATTGAAAGTAAATTAAGATCGAAGTGAAAATATCATCAAAATTTCTTAAACATTTTCATGGCTTCACCAATTCAAATTACCAATTCACAAATCTCGAGACAAGGAGAAAAATAAAGAAAACTACTCATAACTCATGGGGAAAATACAAAAAAACTCGGAATTCATATATAAAATCAAAGTCATACAAACTACAATAAGTAAATAACTTATCTTTAATTTCTCCCCAAGAACACTCCTCTAAATTTCTTTGAATCTCTTCCTTTCTTTACTGCACACAGAATTCCTTTTCGAAGTACCAAGGAGGAAGAAATCTCTCACTTTCCCTCCACCCTTACAATCTCTCGAAGAAATCCTCACAATTGTTACACACTAATGGAAATTCTATACACTCTAGGACCTCTCTAACATCCAGGACCTCTAGTCTCTCCCAATTTTCGGCCAATATGTTCTTTTAAAGTTATGGATGAGCTTTCCCAAGAGTTTCGTAAGCATCCCTTCAAAATTTGGCCTTATCCAAAGCTCAAGTAAGCATAACCATTGATCTCGTTGTTGGTGATGGCGCCGTCGGCGGGCTTCTGAAGAATTTTGTCCTGTAGTATCGGGAAAAACTCATCGTCGGCGGCCTAGTTCAAATCTCCACATTTTGGTCTTTTTTGCTCTNATTTCATTTCTTGCTCGTTTTTGCTCCAAATTGTACCGTTTTTGCATCTTTTTGCTCCAATGACCATATATAATCATACCTACAACAAAACATCAAAAATACCCTTTTTTTAAGTGCAATATCATCAAAAACAGTGTTAAATAGGTATGAAAATCTCAACATATTTTCCTTTGGTCAAAATCCCCCAAACTTAACTTTACTTGTCCTCAAGTAATTTTAGTACTATATAAAAGTTATGATCTATTGCAATAAAGTTTTAATTCAAAAGTACTATACGTTTGATTTAGTAAATACCATAGTGAGATTTTTAGAAAAAATTCAAGTAATTAAATTAACTCTATAGGTACATATCATAGTGAGATTTTTAGAAAAAATTCAAGTAATTGAATTAACTCTGTAGCCACAAGATTATCTAATCGTCCAGTTTAAGNTTACTTGTCCTCAAGTAATTTTAGTACTATATAAAAGTTATGATCTACTGTAGTAAAGTTTTAATTCAGAAAAACTATACGTTTGACTTAAATAAATATCATAGTGAGATTTTTAGAAAAAAAATCAAGTAATTGAATTAATTATGTAGCCACCAGATTATCTAGTCATCAAGTTTTAAGAGTTCTAGTCTTTTATTTATTTCAAGAATGACTATAGGTTGTAATATCAAGTCAGTTAGAATATTCAAGAGATAGGAACTTAATGAGAACTCTACTAGTAAAAGATCTATATTTAAGTTTTCCCTTTAACGTGGGTCCCAGTGAAGCCATTTTTTATTAGGCATATCCTCAAGCTTCTCCTCACTTCCATAATTTTTTTCTTTCTTTTCTGTGAAGCCAATTTTTGATTAGGCATATCCTCAAGCTTCTCCTCACTTTCATAATTTTTTTTTCTTTCTTTTCTCTTTTTTATTTGGATTGCTTTCAATACTATATATTTTTCTTTTCATTTCATTGATTGTTTTCAATCANAGTCTTTTATTTATTTCAAGAATGACTATATGTTGTAATATTAAGTCACTTAGAATATTCAAGAGATATGAATGAGAACTCTACTAGTAAAAGACTTATTCCATAAATATAAGTTCAGGAATGTATTTAAGTTTTTCCTTTAGGTAGGTCCAATGAAACCAATTTTTTATTAGGCATATCCTCAAGGTTCTCCTCACTTCTATAATTTTTCTTTCTTTTTTTCTTTTTCATTTGGATTTTTTTCAATCCTAAATATATTTTTCTTTTCTTTTCAGGGATTGTTTTTAATCCTTTCTTTTTCATTTTTCAAGTGAGGATTACTATATCTGGATAGCCTTTAATGATTTTGAACTCCACTTTTCTTTCCCTAAATTTGAAACTCAAAGCATTTCTTTACCTTATAAATATTTCATAGTTTTTACATCATTGAGCCCCAATCTTTTCTTCTCAAATAAATTTCCAGATTCTTAATACTTCAGAATATAGTTTCCTTTACTTTAAATAGTTAACTAAATCTTATTCTCTTATACTAAATATCTTAAGTTACAAAAATTAATTTTCATTACAAAAATATTTCTTTAAATCTACTATAATATTTAAATAGTAACAAAAATATAGCTACCTGAATTAAATTCAGNATATATATATATATATATATATATATATATTAACATCTCAAAATAAAGTAGGTCAATAAAATCCAGATTGTAAAATTTTATGAACAGTCCTATCTTTCCCAAAATGTCCTCCAAATTATGAATCATGACATTTTTGAATAATTTCTTGAATTTCTTTGTAAGTCACACATCGTCTCATTACAAAATCTTTGCATTGTTTATATAAATATGGGCCATTCCAAAAATAAAACTTTGCATCATGAATGAATTTCTTTTCTTCTTGTTTTGTTAATCCATATGGTAAAATACCACTGATAATATAATTTACAATATCAACATACCAATGTACTTCCCATCCTTTGACAGTATAAAGTTATTCATTAGGAAAAATTTCATTAATTTCTTCTTCCCTGTAAAGTATTTCTTCTTGTTCTAGCCTAGATAAATGATAAGCAATTTGATTGTCAATCCCTTTCCTATTAACTATTACATGATCAAACTCTTGCATCAGAAGTACAAATCTAATGAGTCTTGGTTTCACATCCTTCTTTCGCATCAAATATTTAATAGCTGAATGGTCAGTATGCACAACACATTTAGCTCTAATCAGATATGACCTAAAATTATAAAAAGCATACACAATGGCTAATAACTCTCTTTTAGTAGTGGTGTAGTTAATTTGAGCATCACCTAAAAGTCTTATTAGCATAGTATATAGCTTTAAAACTTTTATCATATCTCGGCTCTAATACAACTCCAATTGTATAATCAATAGCATCACACATTAATTCAAAAGGTTTCTCCCAATAAGGTGAAATAATTATAGGAGCAGTGATGAATTTTTCTTTTAAAGTTTCAAAGGATTTAAGATAATCTTGGTTGAAATCAAATTTATATCTTTTTTCAGAAGTTGGCATAAAGGTGTAGTAATTTTTGAAAAGTCTTTAATATATTGCCTGTAAAATCCAGCCTGTCCTAAAAAGCTTCTAACCCCTTACATTAGTAGGTGGAGGTAAGTTTGATTTAACCTGAATTTTTGCAGGATCTACTTCCATGCCAATTTCTAAAATTTTATGCCCAAGCAAAATTCCTTTTGTAACCATAAGTTGACATTTTGCTCAATTCAATACGAGATTAATCTTTTCACATCGTTCAAGAACTTTCTCTAAATGATTTAGACATATTTAAAATGAAGTTCCAAACATAAAAAAATCATCCATACAGACTTCAACCATAAAAAATGATATCATATAAAATGAAGTTCCAAACATAAAAAAATCATCCAAACATAAAAAAATCATCCATACAAGTTTCATTTAAATCACTAAAAAATGATATCATATATCTTTGAAAGATTGTAGGAACATTACATAATCCAATGAAAATTCATCGAAAAATAAAAGTTTCATAAGGACTAGTAAATGTTATTTTCTCCTAATCCTCCGCAGCTATATGTATTTGATGATAACTGGTATATCCATCTAGAAATTAAAAATATATGTGCCCAGCCAGGCTATCCAACATTTTGTCCAAAAAAGGTAAAGAAAAATGATCCTTCCTGGTGGCTGACAACGACTTTATATATGCAGAACGGCGCCAAAAACTTCACAGCGACTTTATATATGCTTAAAATATAAGATAAATATGGACAGATTTAATACTGCTGCTAAAAGATTTAATTCCTCAGCAACTGTACCAAAACTTAATTACAGTTATGGATTCGATAAAGATGGATGTATATAATTCAGCAACTGCACCAAAAACTTAATAGCAGTTATAGAGTCGATAAAGATGTATGTATAAAAATATTCAATAATTGTAAAGTCACACTTATCAACGCAAGTATACGTATCACTCAAGTAATATAGGGCTCTAATAGAGTCGCCAAAAACTTGATAACAGTTATAGATTTGATAAAGATGTGTATAAAATATTCAATAATTGTGCAAAATCATATATATATATATATGATTATAAAGATGTATAGATATAATATTCAATAATGTTAAAGTCAAACTTATCAACGATATGTTTGATTTAATAAAGATGTATATATATATAATATTCAATAATGTTAAAGTCAAATTTGTCAACACAATTATACATATCGCTCAAGTAATATAGGGCTCTAATGGAGTCCTAGATATCAATCCCACAGGGAGTAGTTTAGAATTATGGACTAAGACCTGTAATATAGGGCTCTAATGGAGTCCTAGATATTGATCCCACAGGGAGTAGTTTAGAATTACGAACAAAGACTTTTGAAAAATAATACTTTAATCACAACAACGGCTTTCACATTACTTATCTATCACTAATAGACAATTGAAATAAATAGATAATTTTAATAACTAATAAATAACTAGTGATTTTAAGTAANATATTTTAACAAATCAATTGACCAGATTGAAAGTAAATTAAGATCGAAGTGAAAAAATCATCACAATTTCTTTAACATTTTAATGGTTTTACCAATTTAAATTATCATTTCACAAATCTCAAGACAAGGAGAAAGACAGAGAAAATTACTCAGATCTCATGGGGAAAACACAATAAAACTCGGAATTCATATAATAAAAACAAAGTTATACAAACTATAACAATAAATAAACTTATCTCTAATTTCTCCCCAAGAAAACTCTTTGAAGTTCTTATGAATCTCTTTCTTTCCTTACAACACAGAATTTCTCTTTGAAGCGACACTGAGGAAGAAATCTCTCACTTTCCCTCCACTCTTACAACCTCTCGAAGAATTCCTCACAATTTAGACTCTCTACACTTTTTTCACATTTCAATTTTGAGTCTCCCTCAACTTTCAGGACCTTTCTAACCTCTAGGACCTCCAGACCCTCTTCAATTTTCGGCCAAAATCTTATCACGTTCCCCTCGCCTGGGGGCTAACATCTACACTTCAGCACCCAAACGATAGGATCGAATTGGGGATTTTAGTATGTCACTCTAAAATCTTCAATTCTACGCCCTATAATTGTATTTCTCTATTTATTTGCACCCAACTTCCAAGGGCTTTGACCTTCCTGAACCTTGGATGTAATCTTCACTTTAGTTGTAAAACTAAACATATTTTAACAAATCAATTGGCCAGAGTGAAAGTAAATCTTCACTTTAGTTGTAAAACTCAACATATTTTAACAATTCAATTGGCCAGATTGAAAGTGAATGAAGATCGAAGCNTATTCTTTACCCTTTGGTCCAGGCATAAAGAACATTGAATAATCCTACGCTTGTTTACTGAATCTACAGCTAGGCTAGGAGGATACCGGCTCTCACTTCGGAGGGCTAACATCTACACTTCAGCACCCAAATGATAGGACCAAATTGAGGATTTTAGTTTGTGACTCTAAAATCTCCAATTTTACGCCCGATAATATTATTTCCCCATTTATTTGCACCCAACTTCTAAGGGCTTTGACCCCCTGAATCTTGGATGTAATCTTCACTTTAGTTGTAAAACTCAACATATTTTAACAAATCAATTGGCCAGATTGAAAGTAAATTAGAATCTAAGTGAAAAGATCATCACAATTTTTTAAACATTTTCATGGCTTCGCCATTTCAAATCACCATTTTACAAATCTTGAGACAAGGAGAAAGATAGAGAAAACTACTCATAACTCATGGGGAAAACACAACAAAACTTACAATTCAAATTACCATTTCACAAATCTCGAGACAAGGAGAAAGACAGAGAAAATTACTCAGATCTCATGGGGAAAGCACAACAAAACTCGGAATTCATATATAAAATCAAAGTCATACAAACTATAACAAATAAATAACTTATCTCTAAATTTCTCCCCCACAACAAAACTCAAAAATTCATATATAAAATCAAATTCATACAAACTACAATAAGTAAATAACTTATCTCTAATTTCTACCCAATAACACTCCTCGAAGTTCCTCTGAATCTTTTCCTTTCTTTATAGAGAATTCTCCCCAAGAACTCTCCTCGAAGTTCCTCTGAATCTCTTCCTTTCTTTACAGCACACAGAATTTCTTTTCGAAGTAGCAAGGAGGAAGAAATCTCTCACTTTCCCTCCACTCTTACAATTTCTCAAGGAATTCCTCATAATTGTTACACTCTATTGAAAATTCTATACACTAATGGTAACCTCCAAGGCCTCTAGCCCTCTATAATTTTCGGCCAAAATGTTCTTTTAAAGTTGTGGATGAGCTTTCCCAAGAGTTGCCTAAGCATCCCTTTAAAATTTGGCCTTATCCAAAGCTTGAGTAGGTAAAACCGTCGATCTCGCCGTCGACGGGGTCGATGGCGCAATCAACGGGCTTCTAGAGAATTGTCTTATAGTCTTGGGAAAAACTTGCCGTCGTCGGCTTAGTTCAAATCTCCACATTTTGGTCATTTTCGCTCCAAATTTGCTCCTTTTTGCATTTTTTTTCTAGTTCAAATCTTCACATTTTGGTCCTTTTCGCTCCAAATTCGCTCATTTTTGCATCGTTTGCTCCAAATTTACCCTAATTCATCATTCCTGCAACAAAACATAAAAAATACCTTTCTTTAAAGTGCAATATCATAAAAAACAGTATAAAATAGATATGAAAATCTCAACATATTTTCCTCTGGTCAAAATCTCTCAAACTTAACTATTACTTGTTCTCAGTAATTTTAGAACTATATAAAGGTTATGATCTAATGTAGTAAAATTTTAATTTAGAATTACTATAAGTTTGATTTAAATAAATAATATAGTGAGATTTTTAGAAAAAATTCAAGAAACTAAATTAACTCTGTAGCCTTAAGATTATCTAGTCATCAAGTTTAAGAGTTCTAGTCTTCTTTTTATTTCAAGAATGACTATATGTTGTAATATTAAATCACTTAGAATATTCAAAAGATAGGAACTTCATGAGAACTCCACTGGTAAAAGATCTAATTCCTTAAATATAAGTTCATAAATGTATTTAAGTTTTCCCTTTAGATAGGTCCAGTGAAGCCAATTTTTGATTAGGCATATCCTCAAGCTTCTCCTCACTTCCATAATTTTTTTCTTTCTTTTCTCTTTTTCATTGGATTGCTTTCAATCCTATATATTTTTCTTTTCTTTTCAGGGATTGTTTTCAATCCTTTATTTTTCCTTTTTCAAGTGAGGATTACTATATCTGGATAGCCTTTAGTGATTTCNACAAACACAATACTAAACAATTAAAACTTAAAAATGCGAAATGAAAATCACATTACAATCCACAATTCTACTCAGCATCTATTAAACTACACATGCAATTCAACTATAACACTAACTTTTATAACAAAAAGTAAAATTATCCAAGTACAACATAATAATAAAAAAGAAAGTCCAAATACATAAACATCCATTTCTATTACAAAAGATTACATAAAATAAAAATACAAACATAAGTACATCAATTTAATTCTATATCAAAATCCCAAGCTATATCTTCATCGCCTTGATCAGCAGGTGGATTGGGTTGATACTGAGTATATCTAGGGCATTCAGAAAAACGTAACATCAGGCTCACCTCTGTAGTGCCGGGCTTGAGCTTCATAACAGGCTACCTTAAAATTTGAATGCCTCTGCAGGTACTCACTATCATAATCGTGTTGAAGTTCTAAACCTCCAATCTTTTCACTTATCAATTTTATCTTCTTCCGTTGTAATTCATTAAATCAGAGAGGGTAGGGGAACTAGAAGGTGGAAGGTCATAACTTGTAGAGGGGACATCTCTACTAGTAGAAGGTTCTTGACTTCTACTCCCAGTTCTCCATTTCTTATGGGATTCATAAGTTATCAAATTAGCTTTACTAATGGGTTTCATAGGATAAACTCATTCTTCATCTCCACTGGTCTTCAAATTAGCTTTACTAATGGGTTTCATAGGATAAACCAATTCTTCATCTCCAAATTCAACTCATGAAAGTTTGCAAATTGTATAAATAAGTCCAGGATGTCCTAGACCTCCACTAGTCTCACTCCTCAAAGTTTGCAAATTGCATAAATAAGTCCAGGATGTCCTAGACCTCCACTAGTCTCACTCCTTGTTGTAGTCAATATATTCTTAAGAATTACTCTCCCCATATTTACAATTCTACTATTCTGAATACAGAAATTCAGAACAGCTCTATCTTTAGTTGCCTCACTATGGTGATGGGTCGGTAATAGAGTAGAGGAAATGAAATAGTGTCACGCCTTAGAGGTGTCATTCAGCATGGAAGCAGAAAAATTACCCGTTCTCGCTANTGGAAGGTCATAACTTGTAGAGGGGACATCTCTACTAGTAGAAGATTCTTGACTTCTACTCCTAGTTCTCCAATTCTCATGGGATTCATAAGTCTTCAAATTAGCTTTACTAATGGGTTTCATAGGATAAACTCATTCTTCATCTCCACTTTCCACTCTAGAAAGTTTGCAAATTGCATAAATAAGTCCAGGATATCCTAGACCTCCACTTTCTTAAGAATTATTCTCCCCACATTTATAGTTCTACTATTCTGAATACAGAAATTTAGAATAGTTCTATCTCTAATTACCTCACTATGGTGATAGGTCGANTTTCCCATCAGTGAGAAAGTTGATCACATCATTGAGGGGGCCTTCCATCGTACTAAAGGATTCATATTAGCACTGTAAGAGTCTGGGACATCATAAAAAGTGTTGATGTGANTAGTGCCACGCCTTAGAGGTGGCATTCAACATGGAAGCAGAAAAATTTACCTGTTCTCGCTGCTTTATCTTCTATGTTCCTTTCCCATCAGTTAGAAAGTTGATCACATCATTGAGGGGGCCTTCCATCGTACTAAAGGATTCATATTGAGAGTTGTAAGAGTATGGGACTTCATAAAAACTATTGATGTGGGCGGCAGTAAACTAGACAGGGAATCCACGTACTTGAACAATTCCGTCATCAGAATAAATTACATTGGCGTAGAACTCCTTCACAACATTTGCATCCGCTTTATTGGTGGTGTAACAAAAGTTTTCCCACTTCCACTCGGCAATAACTCGTTCGATTTCTCCTCCCGGACTTTCGAAAACTCGATCTTGTATGCACTTCTTTCCTTTAAACATGGAAGTAAATTTTGTTTGAGCCATCACATTGACGAAGCGAGACTCATCGAACTCAACTCTTCTCTTTTGTCGTAGAGCCATTTTAATCTAGTCAAATTATAGAAAAATTACAAAAATTACTTCAAAAATGCNATCCACGCACTTGAACGATTCCGTCATCAGAATAAATCACATTGGCGTAGAACTCCTTCACAACATTTACATTAGCTTTATTGGTGGTGTAACAAAAGTTTTCCCACCTCCTCTTGGCAATAAATTGTTCAATTTCTCCTCCCGGATTCTCAAAAACTTGATCTTGTATACATTTCTTCCCTCTAAATACTGAAGTAAATCTCGACTGAGCCTTCGCATTGATGAAGCCGGACTTTCAAAAACTCGATCTTGTATGCAGTTCTTTCCTTTAAATATGGAAGTAAATTTTGTTTGAACCATCGCATTGATGAAGCGAGACTCGTCGAACTCAACTCTTCTCCTTTGTCGTGGAGTCATTTTAATCTAATCACATTATAGAAAAGATCCAAAAATTACTTCAAATATGTAACCCATGGCTTCCAATAGTAATTCTGAGAGTTCAACAATAAGTTCCATGAATTTCTTCCCAAATTTTCTTCACATTCCCAAATTTTTTGGATCTCCTCAATGTGGAAGAAATTCATGGTGGAAAGCAAATATTTTTAGCTTGGGAGTGAAGCTCTTACCTAGAGATGATCAAATCCGGTGTCAAAAAGCCTTGAAATCGCCTCTTAATCCAAGATCTCTCAATNGTGGAAGAAATCCATGGTGAAAATAAAATATTTTTAGCTTGGAGTGAAGCTCTTACCTAAATATGATCAAATCCAGTGTCAAAAAGCCTTGAAATTACCTACCAATCCAAGATCTTTCAAGCCCTAGGTCGAAAATGACGTTTTTCTAGAGGAAGGGGATGATGAATAGTGGCGGTTGACTGGTCAAAATCACGGTTAAAGGTGTTTTTTCTTGAGCTCACCGTCGACGAGGTCTAGGGTGCCATCGGTGCGCTCAATTGGAATTTAAATCCTAAGTCTTGGGAAAATCTCACGTTCGGCGGGGTCTAGGGCTTTGTCGGCGGCGTCTAGGGCGCCGTCGGTGGGCTCTATTGATTTTGTCCAAATTCCAAATTTTTGCAATTTCGATCAATTCTAAGCCTAAAANCGTTTTTAGGAGGAAGGGGATGATGAATAGTGGCAGTTGACTGGTCAAAATCACGGTTAAAGGTGTTTTTTTTAGCTCATCTTCGGAGGGGTCGATGTCGCCGTCGGTGCGCTTAATTGGAATTTAAATCCTAAGTCTCAGGAAAAACTCGCTGTCGGCGGCGTTGAGGGCGCCGTCGGAGGGCTCTATTGATTTTGCCCAAATTTCAAATTTTTACGATTTTGATCAATTACAAGCCTAAACGACATCCATTTAATCATTATAGACATAACTTTAAGTAACTAAATGATGTACTTAGCACATATAAACTTTCACAACACAAAACATCACATTTATATATAAATTCCAAGTGGTACAATATATGTTACATAACACACCTAAGTCTTGTATTTTCTCAACCTCAATACATTAATTCAGCATCACAATCCAAGCCACAACACTCAAAACGCTGAAAACAAAACATTCTATGCTTAGTTTCAACTATACAGAGATCTAAAAGCATAATTCTAAAGCAAGAAAATACAAAGTTCAAATCAAAATACATAGATAGACATATAGGTAGTAATATAAATCTACTAATCCTTAGACTTCAACTATACAGAGATCTATAAGCATAATTCTAAGGCAAAGCAAATACAAAGTTCAAATCAATTCTATACAGAGATCTGAAAGCATAATTCTAAAGCAAAACAAATACAAAGGTCAAATCAAAATATATAGATAGAAAGATAAAGTAGTATAAATATACTAATCCTCAGACTCGGTACTCGATTCTCCTCTGAGATCACCCATTGATTGCACATGAACGAAAATGGTTGTAGAAGGGTCAGAATGGAAATTCTTCAGTAGAATCCTCCTCTATCAATTTCATCCTCCTCATCAGCCGTATCAAACTGTCTTCAAAATGTCCAAAGTGCTCAAAATGTTCTTTCATCCTCCAGTCCAGATGATCAAAGAAATCGGAGATATTATTAATTGAATTCATGATATTTTGTACCTCCTTTTCCAATTTCTTGATTCAGTAAAGGATCACCAAAGACTTGTCAGGAATTAAGGGTTTGAACTGACAGTGAATTCTGAGATGATTGATCTACTATAATGGCCATGTCATTTTCATCTTAAAAAATTGGGAATCTTTCAATTGGATCCAAAGGCTTCGAAGGTAGCACTACCTTTTCCTAATTTTCATAGGACACTTGGAACTTACTACAAAGTGAGAAAATTGTGGAGGGGTGTCCAAGCCCATAAGTTAATCTGTGAACGATCAGGCCCAAAATTAACTTCACAATTATAGATCCAATGTCGATCGGCAGTCCCCTTTGGATGCAGTAATTCAAAATAGCACTTTCTTTAGAAACTTTACCGACCTTCATTGTTGGTAACAATTTTGTAGAAATGAAAAAGTGCCAATGTTTTGAAAAGGGATTCAGGAGTTGTAAAAAAAACTAACATACACGTTTTCTCTTGTTTCCCAGTCGTCAGTTTCGTCCTTTAAAAATTGGTAAATCTCATTCATCTGGTTTCTCGTTGAGACGAAATTTGAATAGTGGCAGACAGGAACATTCTCTATCATATGTAATTTGTTGATCTGTGCAGGAGTGAAAGTGATCCATCTTCCTCGCACATAAACAACTCCTTGGTTCATTCCATGTAAATTCTTTTACCACAGGAACCACCACAGCGGCAGTAGTGTAGCACAACACTTCCCATCTTCACCGCACTATCATTTCTTCAATATCCATTGTGGGATTATTCAATCTGCGATTCACAAATCTTCATTCTTTGATCAATCTTTTCTTTGTCAGCAACTTGTTGAAGATTCGTTGCTAGTCCGCACTAATAAACTTTTGCCAATTAAAAACTCGCATTATGGGATTATCAGGGGAATTGGACGCCATATGAATGAAATTGGTAGAGTTTCACTTCATTTTTTGAGGGAAAATATGAACTAGCATTCAAACTTTTGAGTTTAAAAAGACAATTCCCGCCCAAAAAACTGCCAAAAACCGCCATTTGAACCTGCATAACCGTAAATTCACTGGTCTTGCGTCGGTGGGGTCGATGGCGCCGTCGGCGAGCCTCTGTATTAATTTTGTCTGGACTCTCGGGAAAAACTACCGTCGACGGCATCGAGGGCGCCATCGGTGCCCAAGGCAAAATTTGTACAGTTTCGCTCTAGTTCGAATGCGTTCCAATTTTTCTTCATGGATCCAATTTTTAAGATGTTTAAGGGAAATAAAAGTGGTAGAGCTTAATACTACTACAAATTAGTGATAATTTCAAAAAAAACTACTATAATTATGATAAAAGTAAAGATAAATATGGGTTGCCTCCCATAATNGTTCGAATGCGTTCCAATTTTTCTTCATGGATCCAATTTTTAAGATGTTTCAAGGGTAAATAAGAGTAGTAGTGTTTAATACTACCAGAAACTAATGATAATTTCAAATGAAAACTACTATAATTGCGATAAAAATAAAGATAAATATGAGTTGCCTCCCATAAAGCGCTTGGTTTAACGTCGTCAGCCCGACCTATTCAAGTGTCATTCAGGTTGTCTGATCATTAAAACCTCCTTTAAAATTTGGTCTTTTACCCTCATAATATGGTTTTAATCTGTGTCCATTTACTTTAAATGTATTTCCCATCTTCGGATCTTCAATTCTAACAGCTCAGTAAGTATAAACTTGAGTCACAGTAAATGGCCCTAACCAAGAAGACTTCAATTTCTCAGTNTCAGCCCGACCTATTCAGGTGTTATTCAGGTTGACTGATCATTAAAACCTCTTTAAAATTTATTCTTTTACCTTCATAATATGATTTTAATCTTTTTCCATTTACTTTAAATCTATTTCCCATCTTTTGATATTCAATTTCAACAGCTCCGTAAGTATAAACTTAAGTCACAATAAAGGGCCCTAACCAACGAGACTTCAATTTTCCAGGAAATAACTTCAGCCTAGTGTTGTAAAGTAATACTTCTTGTCCTGGATAAAAGTTCATTTGTTTAATTTTCTGATCATGCCATAAATTTAATTTTTCTTTATAAATTTTGTCATTATCATAAGAGAATCTTTCGATCATGCCATAACTTTAGCTTTTCCTTATAAATTCTATCATTATCATAAGATTGATCATGCCATAACTTTAGTTTCTCCTTATAAATTCTATCGTTATCATAAGATTCATTTCCTCTTCCAATTCATTTAATTGTAACAATCTCTTCTTACCAGCATCTTTCAAATTATAATTGAAATCTTTAATCCATAACTTTAGTTTCACCTTATAAATTCTGTCGTTATCATAAGATTCATTTCTTAATTCTTCTAATTCATTTAATTGTAACAATCTCTTCTTACCAGCATCTTTCAAATTATAATTGAATTCTTTAAACGCCCAATATGCTTTATGTTCCAATTCTACTTGTAAGTGACAAGTCTTTCCAAAAATCAGTCTGTAATGAGACATTCAAATAGGAGTTTTAAAAGCAGTCTTGTAAGCCCATAATGCAGTATCCAATCTAGTGTACCAATCTATTCTACTAGGATTTATAGTCTTTTCAATGATTTGTTTCATCTCTCTATTAGAAACTTCAGCTAACCCACTGGTTTGAGGATGATAGGCAGTAGAGATTTTATGAATAATATTAAATTTTTCTGCCAATCTCTGAATGTATTTATTTCTACAATGAGATCCTCCATCAGTGATAATCATTCTAGGCATTCCGTATCTAGTAAAAATATTTTTCATCAAAAATCTTGAAACACTTTTAGTGTCACAACGAGGTAAAGCTTATGCTTCATTCCACTTAGAAACATAGTCCACTGCAATTAATATATATAAGTTCCCAAATGAAGGAATAAATGGTCCCATAAAATCTAATCCCCAAACATCAAAGATCTCAACTTATAACATGAAATTCAGAGGCATTTCATTTCTTCTAGATATATTGCCTACTCGTTGACATCGATCACAAGTTTTTATGTATCAATAAACATCTCTAAATATGGTAGGCTAATAAAATCCAGCTTGTAAA
>JXCR01108056.1:1720-33883 GCA_002079205.1 Phalaenopsis hybrid cultivar | reverse complement strand
TGAAATAGGATATATAATTCCAGTGTCTAACCATTTCAAAATTTCCTTCTTAACTACTTCTTTCGCCATTGGATTTAATCTCCTTTGTGGATCAACTCTTGGGTTATGTTGTTCATCTAATATAATTCTGTGCATACAGATTGAAGGACTGATTCCCTTATTATCAGCTAAGGTCCAACCAAAAGCTTTCTTATATCTTTTCAATGTTCTTCTTCTTCAAAATGTTCTTCTTCTACAAAATGTTTTTTTGTCTTCAAAATGTTATTTAAAATGTTCGTTCACTAGATGTTCAATAATTTCCATGCAAAAACATTTATTATCTCTTTCAACAGCAGGGTATTTCATAGATTTTGCAATGTTAAAAGTCACTTCTTGATCATTAACTCTCATAGTTAATTCTCCTTTTTGAACATCTATTATAGCTTTTCCAGTAAATAAAAATGGTCTCCCTAAAATGATAGGTATTTCTTTATCTTCCTCCATATCTAAAACAATGAAATCCAAATCTAAAATGATAGGTATTTCTTTATCTTCCTCCATATCTAAAGCAATGAAATCCATAGGAAATACAAATTTATCAACTTTTACTAACACATCTTCTATAACTCCCTTAGGATATGTAACTGAACGATTTGCAATTTATCAACTTTTACTAACACATCTTCTATAACTCCCTTAGGATAAGTAACTGAAGGATCCGATTTATCAACTTTTACTAACACATCTTCTATAACTCTCTTAGGATATGTAACTGAACGATCTTTTTATCCACTTTTACTAACACATCTTCTATAACTCCCTTAGGATATGTAACTGAACGATCTGATTTGTCAACTTTTACTAACACGTCTTCTATAACTCCCTTAGGATATGTAACTGATCGATCCGATAACTGAAGAGTTACAGAAGTAGGTGAGACTTCTCCTAATCCTAATCTTTTGAAAATTGATATAGTTACAGAAGTAGGTGAGACTTCTCCTAATCCTAATCTTTTGAAAATTGATAGATGCATAAGACTAATACTGGCTCCCAAATCACATAAAGCTCTTCCATAAAATTTTTCACATATCGTACATGGTATCGTGAAACTGCTAATCACATAAAGCTCTTCCATAAAATTTTTCACCAATAGCACATGGTATAGTGAAGCTGTCAGGCATAAGATTAATGCTGGCTCCCAAATCACATAAAGCTCTTCCATAAAATTTTTCAGCGATAGCACACGGTATAGTGAAACTACCTATCTTTTAATTTTTTAGGAAGCTTTTTCTGAATAATTGCACTACACTCTTCGCTAAGTGCAACAATTTCATTATCCGTGAACTTCCTTTTCTTGTTCAGAATATCTTTCATAAATTTCACACAATTAGGCATTTGCTCTAAGGCTTCTACGAAGGGAACGTTTACTGTTAATTTCTTAAGAATTTCTAAAAATTTGGAAAATTGTTTATTATGTCTGTGTTGCTTCAATCTTTGAGGAAACGGTGATGGATGTTTCTCCACAGTAATTTTCGTTTGTGTAAATGGATACTCTAAATCTAGGTATTCAGGATCCTTTTCTTTTTTGGTATCC
The DNA here is from genome assembly GCA_002079205.1 of Phalaenopsis hybrid cultivar. Taxonomy (NCBI): domain Eukaryota; kingdom Viridiplantae; phylum Streptophyta; class Magnoliopsida; order Asparagales; family Orchidaceae; genus Phalaenopsis; species Phalaenopsis hybrid cultivar. The sequence continues at coordinate 32,310 of JXCR01108056.1, read as the reverse complement.
ATTTTCTCTTTTTAAGTTTTGGTTTCTTTTTGCACCCTTGTTTTCAATTCTTTTCCACTTCGTAATTATATCGCTTTGATTTGTTCTTTTCCTTGGTCTTTAGGATTTGGTTCCACAGTACTAGGAAAAGTTCCTAATATTCAGTTACTAAGCGCAGTAGCGATATGCCCCAATTGGTTTTCAATATTCTTAATAACAATTTTTGATTTTGTAATTGATTTCCTTGAATTTATAATTGATTTCCTTGATTCTGCAATTGTTGACACACCCGTGTTTAATATCAGCTCTTCCATAGACAACTTCTTCTCCTTAATTTGAGTATTACTGTTAAATTCTGTATTCTAAATAGCAGTTCCTTGATTTTGTAATTGATTTCCTTGATTCTGCAATTGTTGACCCATGTTTAATATCAGCTCTTCCATAGACAACTTCTTCTCCTTAATTTGAGTATTACTGTTAAATCCTGGAGGATAAGAGGTCTATAGTTAATATTTCCTTGGTTGGATGAATTTCCTAATGAGTTCACTGGGTTGTTTGCCCATTATTGATTTGTAGAAGATTTGTTATTCCAATTAAAATTTGGATGATTCTTCAAACCTGGGTTATAATAGTTTGAATATGAGTTGTTGGGTCTATTAATAGCATTTAAAGTCTCATATGAAGGTTGAACATCCACAAATTGCCGTGGGTCTATTAATAGCATTTAAGGTCTCATATGAAGGTTGAACATCCACAAATTGCCCAGATTAGTTCTCTTCCATCATGGGAGGTGTTCAAGAATAATTCATCCCATAATGATCTAATTTCTTTGATATTGCAGCAGTCTGTGAATCTAACATAGATATTGCATCAAAATCATGGATACTAAAAACTCTTTGAGGATTTACTTGCTTAGAGGGCCATTGAAAATTGTTGGTAGCCATCTCTTCTATTAATGAATAAGCCTCATCAAAAGGTTTTGACATTAAAGAACCATGAGCCGCATCATCAATAATTGATCTAAGAGATCCCACTAATCCATTATAAAAAGTTTGAATTATTAAACAATCTGGTAACGAATGATGAGGACACTTCCTAAGAAGATCCTTAAATCTCTCCCAAGCTTCATGTATTGACTCTCTATCAATCTGACAAAATGATGTTGTCATTTCTAAGTTTAGTAGTTTTGGATGGAGAGAAATATTTGGATAGAAATTTCAGGATAGTTCTCCCCAAGTTCTAATAGATCCTGGTGCTAACGAATTTAACCACATCTTAGCCTTGTCCCTCAGTGAAAAAGGAAAAATTCTAAGTCTAACAACATCGTTTGAGACTCTGTCATATTTGAAAGTAGCACACAGTTCTAAAAAACTAGCGAGGTGTAAGTTCAGATCTTCATTTGGTGTATCTCTGAATTGATTGTTTTGTACCATTTGGATAATAACAGATTTACGCTCAAATGAATTAGCAATACATCAGGATTTTGGATAGATAAGTGAATCTCATCTGCTATAGGATTTGCATAATCTCTTAAGGGTCTGGGTTGGTGTTCATTCTCTAATCCTTGATTGTTCAGGTTGTTTTCCATTGTATCAGAATTTCTAGATTCTCTTCTTAATTTTCAGATCCTTCTAACAGTGCGTTCTAATTCTGAATCGTAGGGTATAAGATTTTCAGGTCCAAATTTATGCATACAATTTGAAATCACTACTCAGTAATATAATTAACTAAATTTAAATATTAAAATAAGTTTCAATTTAAGTAAAAATTTTCTAATAATCCTAATTTGTCAGTTACTCTAATTATGATTTTTTTACTCTCTCACTCCCCGATAACGACACCAAAAACTTGACTGGCTACTTTATTTATGCTCAAAAGTATAATATAAATATGGACATAATAAATATTCAATAATTGTAAAGTCACACTTATCAACGCAAGTATACATATCGCAATATGGACGTAATAAATATTCAATAATTGTAAAGTCACACTTATCAACGCAAGTATACGTATAGATGGACGTAATAAATATTCAATAATTGTAAAGTCACACTTATCAACGCAAGTATACGTATCGATCAGATTTAATTCCTCAGCAACTGCACCAAAACTTAATAACAGTTATAGATTCGATAAAGATTTACTCACTCAATCACTCCCTGACAACGGCGCCAAAAACTTGACAGTGACTTTTTATATGCTTAAAATATAAGATAAATATGGATGAAACGGCGCCAAAAACTTCACAGCGACTTTATATATGCTTAAAATATAAGATAAATATGGACAGATTAAATATTCAATAATTGTAAAGTCACACTTATCAACGCAAGTATACGTATCGCTCAAGTAATTTAGGGCTCTAATGGAGTCCTAGATATCAATCCCACAGGGAGTAAGTTTAGAACTGCAGACTAAGATTTTTAGAAAAGCAATACTTTAATCACAACAACCAAGCTCAATTTGCTTATCTGCCACTAATAGGCAAATGAAACAAATATGCAATTTTAATAACTATTAAAGAACTGATGATACTAATCAAGGTTTAAATGTGATATTCAATATATAAGAAAACATCCTTCTCCTTGTCAAGAAACTATAGTGAATTGATAAAGTGAATTAGTTCAAATTTTATTGTGCTAAATAGGAGCATACCTATTCTTTACCCTTTGGTCCATGCATAAAGAACATTAACTAATCCTACGCTTGTTTGCTGAATCTACGGCTAGGCTGGGAAGATACTAAATAAAGAACATTGACTAATCCTATGCTTGGTTACTGAATCTACAGCTAGGCTGGGAGGATACCGGATCACTTCAGAGCTCCCACATTCCCCTCACCTGAGGGCTAACATCTACACTTCAGCACCCAAATGATAGGTCCGAATTGGGGATTTAGTCTATCACTCTAAAATCTCCAATTCTACACCCGATAATATTATTTCCCTATTTATTTGCACCCAACTTCCAAGGGCTTTGACCTCCCTGAATCTTGGATGTAATCTTCACTTTAGTTGTAAAACTCAACATATTTTAACAAATCAATTGGCCAGAATGAAAGTAAATTAAGATCGAAGTGAAAAGATCATCACAATTTTTTTAACTTTTTGTTGGCTCCACCAAATCATATCACCATTTCACAAATCTCAAGACAAGGAGAAAGATAAAGAAAACTACTCAGAACTTCTGGGGAAGACACAACAAAACTCAAAATTCGTATATAAAAGCAAAGTCATACAAACTACAATAAGTAAAAAACTTATCTCTAATTTCTCCCCAAGAACATTCCTTGAAGTTCCTCTGAATCTCTTCCTTTCTTTAAAGCACACAGAATTCCTCTTCGAAGCCAAAAGGAGGAAGAAATCTCTCACTTTCCCTCCACTCTTACAATCTCTCGAAGAATTCCTCACAGTTGTTACACACTATTGGAACCTTTCTAACATTCAGGACCTCTAGACTCTCTTTAAGTTTTGGCCAAAATCTTCTTTTAAAGTTGTGGATGAGCTTTCCCAAGAATTACCTAAGCATCCCTTCAAAATTTGGCCTTATCCAAAGCTCGAGTAGGCATAACCGCTGAGCTCGTAGTCGGCGGCCTCGAGGGTGCCATCGGCTAACTTCTGGAGAATTTTGTCCTGTAGCCTAGGGAAAAACTCTCCATCAGAGGGGTCTAGGGCGCCGTCGATGACCTAGTTCAACTCTCCACATTTTGGTTCTTTTCGCTCCAAATTCGCTCCTTTTTGCATCTTTTTGCTCTGTTGACCCTAATTCATCATTCCTGCAAGAAGACATAAAAAATACCTTTCTTTAAAGTGCAATCTCATTAAAAAAAGTATAAAATAGNATGAATTTTCTTTGTTGTTGCAGTGTCAACATAGGTGGCAAAATATCACTTACAATATAGTTAACAATATCGACATACCATGATATTTTTCACTCATTAATATTGAAAAGTTGTTCATCAAGGAAACTGTCTGTAATTTCATTGTAAGTGTTAGATAATTCATGGTTTTCTAATCTCGAAAAATGATCAGCAATTTGATTATTGGTTCCCTTTCTATCAATAACCACAAGATCAAATTCTTGTATCAAAATTCCATCTAATTAACCTTGGTTTGGCATCCTTCTTTTGCATCAGATATTTAATAGCAGAGTGACCACAACCTTGGTTTGACATCCTTCTTTTGCATTAGATATTTAATAGCAGAGTGATCAGTGTGCATAACACATTTAGTTCCAATTAAATAAGATCAAAATTTGTCCAAAGCATACATAATGGCAAGTAGCTCTTTTTCAGTAACAATATAATTAATTTGTGCATCATTAAGAGTTTTACTAGTAGTATATAACTTTAAAAATCTTTTCACACCTTTGTCCAAGGATAGCTCCAATAGCATAATCACTAGCATCACACATCAGTTCAAATGGTTTCTCCCAGTTAGGTGAAACTATAATAGAGGTTGTGATTAATTTTTCCTTTAATAATTCAAAGGCATTTAAACAGCTTTCAGTAAATTCAAATTTCTTGTCATTTTCTAAAAGTTGGCATAGAGATTTGGTAATTTTTGAAAAATCTTTAATAAAACGCCTGTAAAAACCAACATGTCCATGAAAACTCCTAACCTCTCTTACGTTAGTAGGAGGTGTTAGTTTAGATATAACTTGAATTTTTACAGGGTCAGCTTACATACCATCTTCCAAAATTTTATACCCTAATACAATTCGTCCTGCAACCATAAATTGACATTTCTCCCAATTCAGAACTAAATTAGTTCTTTCGCGTAACTCCAAAAATTTTTCAAGATAATTTAAGCATGCGTCAAATGATGTTCTAAATATAGAGAAACCATCCATAAATACTTCCAATCCATCATCAATTAACTTATTAAATATAAACATCATACATCTCTAGAATGTTGCAGGTGCATTACATAATCTGAAAGGCATTCTTCGAAAAGCAAAAGCTCCAAAATGACTAGTAAATGTTTTCTTTTCTTGATCCTCAGGAGCAATAGGAATTTGATGGTAACTGGTATATCCATCTAAAAAACAAAAATATTTGTGTATAGCAAGTCTATCTACTATTTGGTGTAAAAAGGGTAAAGGGAAGTGATCTTTCCTGGTGGCAGTGTTTAATTTTCTATAATCAATGCAAATACGCCACCCAGTAACTTGTCTGATAGGTATTAATTCATTATTTTCTTTTATTTCAACAGTCACTCCTCCTTTCTTAGGAACACAATGAATTGGACTTACCCACACACTATCTGAGATAGGATATATAATTCCAGTATCTAACCATTTCAAAATTTTCTTCTTAACTACTTCTTTCATCATAGGATTTAATCTCCTTTGTGGATCAACTCTTGGTTTATATTGCTCATCTAATATAATTTTGTGCATACAAATCGAAGGACTGATTCCCTTAATATCAGCTAAGGTCCAACCAAAAGCTTTCTTATATCTTTTCAATATATCTAACATTCTTTGCTCTTGCAATTCATTTAATTCTGAAGATATAATAGCAGGTAATGTAGATGAGTCTCCCAAAAACACATACTTTAAGTGGCTAACCAATACTTTCAACTCAAGTTCAGCAAAACACATACTTCAAGTGGTTAGGTAATGTTTTCAACTCAAGTTCAGGTTGTTTTATAATTCATAATAACAGGTAATGTAGATGAGTCTCCTAAAAATACATACTTCAAGTGGTTAGGCAATACATTCATCTCAAGTTCAGGTGGTTTTATAATCGATCACATACTTCAAGTGGCTAGGCAATACTTTCAACTCAAGTTCAGGTGATTTTATAATTGACGACACATACTTCAAGTGGCTAGGCAATACTTTCAACTCAAGTTCAGGTGGTTTTATACTTGACGAAACTAGATTCTTATCAGCATTTTCTGTAATATCCAACATCTCAAATCTTTCCTGAACATAATCTAACTCTTCATTTTCTAATTCGTTCAGAATAATTTCATCACTCTCTTCAATTGTTCTTTCTCTTCAAAATGTTCTTTAAAATGTTCCTTCAATAGATGTTCACTAATTTCCATACGAAAACATTTATTATCTTTTTCAACAGCAGGGTATTTTATAGATTTTGCAATGTTAAAAGTCACTTCTTGATCGTTAACTCTCATAGTTAATTCTCATTTTTTAACATCTATCATAGCTTTTCCAGTAGCTAAAAATGGTCTCCTTAAAATGATAGATATTTCTTTATCTTCCTCCATATCTAAAATAATGAAATCCACAGAAAAGATAAATTTATCAACTTTTATTAACACATCTTCTATGACTCCCTTAGGATAGGTAACTGAATGATCTACTAACTGAAGAGTTACAGAAGTAGGTGAGACTTCTCCTAATCTTAGTTTTTTGAAAATTGATAGAGGCATAAGATTAATGCTGGCTCCCAAATCCTATAAAGCTCTTCCATAAAATTTTTCTTCGATAGCACACGGTATAGCGAAACTACAGGATCTTTTAATTTTTCAGGAAGCTTTTTCTGAATAATTTCACTACTCTTCACTAAGTGCAACAGTTTCATTATCCATGAACTTTCTTTTCTTTTTCAGAATATCTTTAATAAATTTCACATAATTGGGCATCTGCTCTAAAGCTTCTAAGAAGGAAATGTTTACCGTTAACTTCTTAAGAATTTCAAAAAATTTGGAAAATAGTTTATTCTGTTTGTGTTGCTTCAATCTTTGCGGAAACGGTGGTGGACGTTTCTCCACAATAATTTTCATTGGTGTAAATGGATACTCTAAATATGGGTACTCATGATTCTTTTCTTTTTCAGTATCCACTTTCTTTTTTTCAGTTTCTGTTTCTTCCTGTACTCTTGTTTTTAATTCTTTTCCACTTCGTAATTATATCGCTTTGATTTGTTCTTTTCCTTGATCTCGGAAAGTTCTTAATGTTCGGTTGCAAAGTAATAGCGATATGCCCTAATTGATTTTTAATATTCTTAATAGCAGTTCCTTGATTTTTTAATTGATTTCCTTGATTCTGCAATTATTGACCCATGTTTAATATCAGCTCTTTCATAGACAACTTCTTCTCCTTAAATTGAGTGTTACTATTAAATCCTGGAGGATAATAAGGTCTATAGTTTATATTTCCTTGGTTGGATGTTTGCCCATTGTTGATTTGTAGAAGAATTGTTATTCCAATTAAAATTTGGATGATTCTTCATTGCCCATTGTTGATTTGTAGAAGAATTGTTATTCCAATTAAAATTTGGATGATTCTTCCAAACTGGGTTACAATAGTTCAGGTCTATAGTTAACATTTCCTTAGTTGGATGAATTTCCTAATGGGTTCACTGGGTTGTTCGCCATAGTTAACATTTTCTTGGTTGGATGAATTTCCTAATGGGTTCACTGGGTTGTTTGCCCATTGTTTATTAACATTTCCCTGGTTGGATGAATTTCCTAATGGGTTCACTGAGTTGTTTGCCCATTGTTGGGGTCTATAGTTAACATTTCCTTGGTTGGATGAATTTTCTAATGGGTTCATTGGGTTGTTTGCACATTGTTGATCGTAGAAGATTGTTATTCCAATTAAAATTTGGATGATTCTTCCAACCTGGGTTATAATAATTTGAATAAGGGTTGTTGGGTCTATTAATAGCATTTAAAGCCTCATATGAAGGTTGAACATTCACAAATTGCCCAGATGAATTCTCTTTCATCATAGGAGATGTTGAAGAATAATTCATCCCATAATGATCTAATTTCTTTGATATTGCAGCAATCTGTAAAGCCAACATAGATACTGCATCAGAATCATGGATACTAGCTACTCTTTTAGGATTTACCCGTTTAGAGGGCCATTGAAAATTGTTGGTAGCCATCTCTTCTATTAACGAATAAGCCTCATCAAAAGGTTTTGACATTAAAGAACCACCAGCCACAGCATCTATAATCGATCTAAGAGATCTCACTAATCCATTATAAAAATTTTGAATTATCAACCAATCTTGTAATGAATGATGAGGGAATTTCCTAAGAATATCTTTAAATCTCTCCCAAGCTTCATATATTGACTCCCCATCAATCTGACAGAATGATGTTATGTTATTTCTAAGTTTAGCAGTTTTGGATGGTGGGAAATATTTGGATAGAAATTTTTGTGACAGTTCTCCCCAAGTTCTAATAGATCCTGGTGCTAACAAATTTTACCACATCTTAACCTTATCCCTCAGTGAAAAAGGAAAAAGTCTAAATTTAACAACATCGTTTGAGACTCTAATATTTAAAAGTAGCACACAGTTCTAAAAAACTAGCGAGGTGTAAATTAGGATCTTCATTTGCAGTACCTCTAAAGTAGCACACAGTTCTAAAAAACTAGCGAGGTGTAAGTTAGAATCTTCATTTGGTGTACCTCCGTGATTGTTTTGTACCATTTGGATAATAGTAGGTTTAAGCTCAAATGAATTAGCAGCTACATCAAGATTTTGGCTAGATAAGTGAATTTCATCTACTGTAGGATTTGCATAATCTTGTAGGGGTCTAGGTTAGTGTTCATTCTCTATTCCTTGATTATTCATGTTATTTTCCATTGTATTAGAATTTCTAGGTTCTCTTCTCAATCTTCTAATATTTCTAACAGTGCGTTCTAATTCCAAATCGTATGGTATAAGATTGTCAGGTCCAAATTTACGCATACAATTTTGAAATCAGTACACAATAATAAAATTAACTAAATATGAAAATAAATTGCAATTCAAGTAAAAATTTTCTAATAATTCTAATTTGTTCGTTACTGTAATTGTGATTTTTTGTTTACTCACTCCTCGACAACTGNGGGGATTTTAGTCTGTCACTCTAAAATCTCCAATTCTACGCCCGATAATATTATTTCCCTATTTATTTGCATTCAGCTTCCAAGGGTTCCAAATCTATGCCCGATAATATTATTTCCCTATTTATTTGCACCCAACTTCCAAGGGCTTAACCTCCCTAAATCTTGGATGTAATCTTCACTTTAGTTGTAAAACTCAACATATTTTAACAAATTACTCCCTGAATCTTGGATGTAATCTTCACTTTAGTTGTAAAACTCAACATATTTTAACAAATTTATCCCTGAATCTTGGATGTAATATTCACTTTAGTTGTAAAACTCAACATATTTTAACAAATCAAATCTAAATCTTGGATGTAATCTTCACTTTAGTTGTAAAACTCAACATATTTTAACAAATCAATTATCCAGATTGAAAGTAAATTAAATTAGTTGTAAAACTCAACATATTTTAACAAATCAATTGGCTAGATTGAAAGTAAATTAAGAATAGTTGTAAAACTCAACATATTTTAACAAATCAATTGGCCAGATTGAAAGTAAATTAAGATGGTGAAAAGATCATCACAATTTCTTAAACATTTTCATAGCTTCACCAATTCAAATCACCATTTTGAAAAGATCATCACAATTTCTTAAACATTTTCATGGCTTCACCAATTCAAATCACCATTTCAAAATCATCACAACTTCTTTAACATTTTTATGGCTCAACCAATTCAAATCACCATTTCACAAATCTTAAGACAATTGAAATTAAATTAAGATCAAAGAGAAAAGATCATCACAATTTCTTAAACATTTTCATGACTTCATTTTCAAATCACCATTTCACAAATCTCGAGACAAGGAGAAAGACAGAGAAAACTACTCAGAATTCATGGGGAAATCACCATTTCACAAATCTCAAGACAAGGAGAAAGACAGAGAAAACTACTCAGATCTCATAATCACCATTTCACAAATCTCAAGACAAGGAGAAAGACAGAGAAAACTACTCAGATCTCATGGGAAAAACACAACAAAACTCGAAATTCATATATAAATTAAAGTCATACAAACTACAACAAATAAATAAACTTATCTCTAACTTATCCCCAAGAAATCTCCTCAAAGTACCTCTAAATCTCTTCCTTTCTTTATAGCACACAGAATTCCTCTTCGAAGCAGCAAGGAGGAAGAAATCTCTCACTTTCCCTCCACTCTTACAATCTCTCGAAGAATTCCTCATAATTTTTTTACACTCTAGCAAACACTAATGGAACCTTTCTAACCTCCAGGAACTCTAGAGTCTTCTCAATTTTCATCCAAAATCTTCTTTTAATGTTGTGGATGAGTTTTTCCAAGAGTTGCCTAAGCATCCCTTCAAAATTTGTCCTTATCCAAAGCCTGATTGGTCATAACCGCCGAGCTCACCGTCAGCGGCCTCGAGGGCGCAGTTGGCAGACCTTCTTAATGAATTAATTCTAGAGTCTCGGGAAAATCTCACCGTCGGCGGGGTCGATGGCGCCGTCGGCGCCCTAGTTCAATTTTGGACATTTTGGCCCTTTTTGCTCCAAATTCATTCCTTTTTGCATCTTTTTGCTCCAATGACCCTAATTCATCATTCTTGCATCAAAACATCAAAAATACCTTTCTTTAAAGTGCAATATCATCAAAAATAGTATAAAACAAGTATGAAAATCTCAACATATTTTCCTTTGGTCATGACACTGAAGGCACACTTTAAGAGATTAAACTTGAGATTATATTACCATAATCATTCGAAAACGATCCTCAAATCATATAAATGGACTATTCTCTATTTACTTTTGATGACAAAATCATCCAAGTAGCATTCCACTTGGTCATGAATGAGGTCATCAAAGATCTTTGTCATAGCTCATTGATATGTTTCTTTGACATTCTTCAACCCGAATGACATTGCTATGTAGTAGAAAATCTCAATCAGCATCTTGAAAGCTGTAAGTGTTGCATCTTCTGGAGCCATTTTTATCTGATTATATCCTGACGATCCATCCATGAAGGAGAATATCTGTGTCGAAGCAATGTCCACTGTCAATTCTGGTATCAGTTGTGCAAACTCATCTTTTGGACACGCTTTATTTAAATCCTTGAAATTGACAAAAACTCTGATTTGTCCATTCTTTTTCTTAACTGTTACAATGTTGGCTAACCACATGGGGTATTGATCTTCAAGCACAATGTTGGCTTCTTTACCTCGGCAATGACTTGTTTCTCTATCTCGAGACGCATCCTTCTGGGAGCTTAAGCAAAGAATTCTTTAAAATTTGAAAATAACTTTATCAATTATGTGGATTCTTTCTTGCTTAGCAAACTTATGAAGGTGAGTCGAGACTACTCCTCAATCCTGAGGTTGACTTCTTTCAATTCATTAATGGTTGATTTAATTTATTCTTCAAATTTTGGTGAAGCATCATCTATCAGCTGATCTTAAGAGTCATGCTCTACATCAAGACAATCCTCTTCTAATCTACTAGTAACAACCATGCAAAATTTTGAGTCATCGACTGGTCCTATAGTACCACATCCGAGACCTTCAATCGAATTAGGAGTTTGATTTTTAACATTCCACAATTTCTCAAAGAGTTTTAGCTTATCTTTTGGAATTTTCTTTAACACATATCCTGTTGAATTAATTTTTGTACACAAGGAGAAAAGTAACCAAAAGGTAATTCCATTAATTCATTAGAATCATCTTCCAAATTTGCATGATTTTCAGAACTAGTAGAAGGGAAGACCAGTTGAACTTGATTGGCTTCAAACTAACACTACGGACTTTGTTAACCTCTAAACTCTCAACCTTTCGAGGGTGGATTGGAAAAAGGGTCATGGCGTACAAGTAGTGGTTGATCCGATCATACATCGACTCATATTCACTTTTTCTCCACATCTTCCAAGAAAATCTCGATATGAGGCTTCTTCTGTTTCGTCATCATTATTTCTTCATCGGAGCTTTCTTTATCAAAACTGTCTTTCATGTTGATGTTGATGGTCGGCCTAGTATGTTCAACAATCGTGTTGGTTCTTCTTCGTCCACATCCCCGACCTCAACCTCAAGTTTATGGGCTAAAAATACCTCTACCAGCTTGTTGAGAAGAAACAGTGTAGATCGTTGAAGTGGAGTTGAATAACATTGCTCTTGTGATCTTTCTAAACCTTTTGTTTCATTCGTTGCGACTATACGGGAGAAGACAGTCTTCTTTGAAGGTGTGTAGTAAGCAACGTCTTTGGGGATGCCTACTTCATGCACTAAAAATGATTGTAAATCCCATTTAATGTAATGCTCTTATCCTTTCTTGAAATACATAATGCATTGATGTAGAGATTATGGAACCATGTTATGCTTTTGAATCAATGGTCAATCCAGTAAAGCATTGAAAGAGGCCTCTACGTTGATGATATGAAATTTTGTGGTTGTTACTAGCTCTCCAACCTTGATTAATAGTGTAATCAATCCAAGGGCACTTTCTCCCTCCTTGTTAAAACCTCCTAACATCATCTTATTGGTTGCAAGCTCCTGATCCTTAATATCCAAGTATGCCAACCTCCGTAGACTCATCAAGTTAAGTGACGCTCCAAGATCTACCAAAACTATGGACAACACAAATTTATTGATACTAACAGAGATGTAAAGTAGTCGGTTGTGATCGGTGATGTCGAGCAACAAGTCTTCATCTGTGAAGGTTATCCCAGACTATTCCTTTAATGAACTAACTTCATCCAAGGATGTGCTGACCAACTGAGCTAAGTAAATCTCTAGGTCAAGCAAGGCTGTAACTATAGACTCTCTCATTTCCTTTGATAGGATCAGAGCATCGTAGATGCTTAGTTTGGTTGGAAACCTCCTAAGATGAGCTAGTTTGTTATAATTCACTTTTAATAATCCTCCAATCTTTTCTTAGTTGTGTGACTCTTCCACTGGCAAAGGCAGAGGTGGCTTTTTGTGAGTGACTATTTGTTTTCCTTTATCAACTGGAGTTGTTCTTGGAGGTAATACCTTCCCACTTCTTAAATTTATTTATATAATTTCTTCTTCTTCTTCTTGAGATGTTGTTGCAAGACTTCGGTGTTTCCTCTACATCAGAGAGATCCAAGTTAATGGTAAGCGGTGTATCATGATGCTCGATGATTGGTTCCTCACTCCCAGATTTATCATAACTGGTGTTGTCGATATCTTCTTCATTCTCATTGTCATGTTCATTGGGCTTAGGTACCATTTGAGGATTAGTTTGAGAATCAAGATCAGAGTTAGATTGGTCAAAGTCAGCTAAGTTATCGCTAGAGATAGTTAGAACGTAGTCAAAATCATAATCATTATATTCATAAGACCCCGGTGGGGCAAACAGATAATCATACATGGTCAGGGGTTAGAGTTCAAAAATTTTCTCCCCCCGAATGCGAGAAAACCAATCTAACAAAGGCATTCCCATGCTATCAGTCTTCATGATGATGTTCTTCATCTTCTCCGACTACGGAGATTTCTCTGGTGAAATCTCTAACTTAGGCTGAGTAGGCTGTAGACTCTGGATGGTTGTCTGTGCTTCTAGTCCAGTATCTTCTTAGATGATTTACTCTAAACTGTACTCCATCCATCTTTCTCTGAATACAGATCTATCAGAGTGATTGGCTCAGCCGAAATAATATTCAAAGAACCTCTTTCAAGTTCTTTTAAATATTTTTTTGGCATTGTTATATTTCCTTCTTTAAGATTACTCTTGAGCTACTCTTTGAAACTAAAGTAGCCCTCTATTGCGTGTCCCAACAACCTGTGATAGGGGAAAAAATTGGGATGATCCTTCTTGTCAACTTCCTCTAACTTTTTTGGCTCTGGTAATATGAATTTGGGCTTCTTCATTAAATTTATAAATATCTTCGACACAGGTTCATCCTTAACAGAATACACTCTTTTCATCTGATCTTAAAAGGTCAGACACTGTCTACCATCTGTCTAATATGGTCCTCTTTGAGAAGACTACTGATTGGGTTGATCGTACCATTGCTACTATTGCTGAGATTGAGTATATTGCGGTAACGGTCGGGAACTTTGAAGTGAATGTTCAGCCCGAATCCTCATCGGCTGCTTCCCTTTATCAACTTTTGCTAATGTTCTGGACTTCTTTTCGAATACTTTGGTTGTCTTGGACTTTCCTAATTTTTCTTGGGAATCCATCTGCTTGACTTCTTCTTGTAGACTGTTGGCCTTGCTTAGTGGTTTCTCGAAGGATTTGATGGTGAGTCCAGTAAGCATGAAGGCTACCGGTCCATGAATGCTTTTGAGTAGAATCTCAATCGCATGATGTTCCTGTAGCTGAGGTTCGCAATTCATGCTTAGGTTTCTCCACCTCAAGATATAATCCACTAAAGTCTCCTTAGGCTTTTGACTTTCCACTACGATATCTCCAATAGAAAAATGATGTTGTGCTCCAGTAAATCTCTTCACGAACAACTATTCCAATTTGGTGAATGTATTTACTGATCCATTGAGCAACTCAGCATACAAATCAAATGTGATTTCTGATAGACTACTGACAAACTGATGGAAGAGAAAGGCTTCATTGCCCCCAGTGTTGCAACAGCTGGCTCAGAAATGTGTTACATGTTGTCTGGGACTTCCAGTCCCATCAAATGCCTTGAAATTTGGTGACAAAAAACCCTTAGGGTAGGGCATTACATCGAACTCCTCTGAGTAAGGTCTACCCTTTAAAATCAATGCACCTCCCTTAGATTGAGCTAAGGCCTCTCAAACTTATTGTTTGACCAACTGCTTAATATCTTTTTCCGGTATTACACTTGGTGGGGAATCTTTCTTTTGTTGATCATCTCTGTTGGCAGAGAAAACTTCTCTCCTCTCATCGGTAATGTGAACTATCACTGGCTGGTTGACTTTTGGAGAAGCGAACTGCTGCGACTAGGATTGTCTATGAACTGTAGCCATGGCGGTCATGGTGGTGGCCATCTCTTCCAATCTCTTCTCCATCTAAATGATCTATTCATCTCTTAACAAAATAGTTCTATGCAAATCATCTACGGTGTTTCCTTCAATAAGAGGTGGGGCATCGCACGCAGATGAAGTGGCTTTAGTTTCGATGACATTAACATCCATGAAAACTTCATTGAGATAATCGTTAAAATTAAAATCTTCATCATCCATATCTACTCCATGTTCTTTGGCTAACTCAAAATCTCGGCCACTAGTTTTTTAACTTTTTCTTCAATTATCACTTCTTGGATTATCTTGAGATCTGGAGGACTCTCCTGAACATCCTTACTCTGTACATCAAACTCGGTAGCGACGGGTGCAACGACACTTGATACTTTGGACCTTTGCTTCATTCCAGAATCTTTCCCTGCAAGCTCACATAACTGTATTGGTATGGCAACCTTGGTTACCCATATCTTCTTTTCTGATAATGATTTCTTGAGATGAGGTGTCCCAACGGAGGTATTGGTGCATCAAAAAGAGGTATGCTCCCCGCAGTGCCAACCAAGTACAACACTGGGTAACTTCTTTACTTTTTCCTTTCTTGGAACACTCTCATGAGCAACAACTGGTGGTATCCTCGAACCCAGATGTGACTTGGCTGGTTGGCGTCCTGCAGAACCTGGAGCAACAGTGGTAACAAAATCAATAGTACTGACTGCAGTATCAACTCATCTCCCTAGACGAAATCTAACAGGAATGTGAGCTGGCAAAATTTCAACTGATTTTCGAGACTGTCGGGCAGTCTTATCATCTTCATTCGGGTGGATATCGTGCATCCCACTCGCTTAAGTAGCTTAACAACTGAACAACCTTCTTTAAGAGCTAATCTCTGAAATACTTACGGACTTTAGTGATATGATTTGGTTTCTCTCTCTCCTCATGACTATGCAGCAATGATCTTTTAAATACTTTCATATGCATTAGTATCCGTTAATGGGTGAAACCTACTCCCTCGCAGAAGCAGAGAGGTCTCAAGTATTCTGTGTTCCTCTTAGTAAGGAATCTCATCAACAGATACATTCTCTAGAATTTAGACTTTGGTAGCCCTCTGAATCCTTCAACTACGATTTCTTCTCTAAGACCAGGGCAATGGTACGTACTTTGAAATAGATCCTATTTCAAATACTAATGGCAGGGTGGTAAATCCTTCAACTATATCTTCAACGATCATAATTTCCTTTCCTTTGGCAAACGAGGTAACAACGGAATTGACAGGCGTCGGAGTAGCAGTAGTCTTCACCTTCTTACAGGAAGGAAAATCTTGAGGACAATTTGGGTTAAATTCAAGAGATGACTCCTATATTTCCAGAGTGATGGCTTTCATTATAATAAATGGGGCCTTTCCAAGTATGACTTTGAGTTCATCGAATTCGGCTTCAAACTTGAACATGGGGGCAACAATACGGGCATTACGGCTAGTTGACAGGTTGTAGGAGAAGGTGAGAGTCACGAATGTCATTGCAACAGCTTCAAAAGGATAGTTCTAGGGTTAGTATTTGGTCAATAACTTGTAATTCTAGTGCAAAAACTAAAAATTAACAAGGATCGCTCTGTTGACTGGGCAAGTCTTATTTTTATTTAATTTTAATTTTTGAAGACTTTAAGATTTAGTGAGATAAATTAAAAAGTGGGAAAACTTAATTAATTACTCAGGAAGGGTTAAAAAGAGTGCAATGATTTGATTTAATTTGCAAAGCAGCAAAGCAAACCTGAAAAGATACGAGGAAAAGAGTAAAATTTAGTACCCAGTGCGGGACCAACTTCACAACGCACATCACCCAGGTGGAACTAGTCCACCAACACACCTACTGGGGGTCCAACCCCACACAATAGATAAAAGTTCTAATAAACTCCTGAACCTCTCTGTTCGAAGGTGATTGAAAAAATAGTCCTGAAGTCCGAAAGAGTTGACCATACTTACCAAAGAAATAAATGAGCGAAGCATGTTAATGGAAGAAGGGCCATAATGGACATGGACAAATTACCGATGTATGAAGATAAGATTCCCTGATCTAAATGGAGAGAGAAATTATTCACCAACGGAGTCACCAGAAGCTGTCAGTCTCCAATTTGGGAAAGAGATATTTGATTTAATATAATGTATATAGTTTTGAAAAGTAATTGTTTAATTTTAAAAATATGAGACCAAACCAATCTCATATAGACGATAGTTTAAATAAATGAGCACAACACTGTAAGTGATACATTAATCCAAAGGAATATACATATTACTTACAAGTAAAGCTTGATTAGATAAACTAAAGAATTTATGACATCCGTTTTAGTATGAAACGTTTATGTTGACTAACAAGTTCCTCTATTTAATATAAAAGATTAAATAGAGTTTATATTAAGCTGGGTTCTTAAGAGTTTTCTATAATGGCATGCCCCTATAGTTAATTACATCTTAGATAACCAATGTCACCTATAAAAACTCTTGATTAAGATAAGGGAATATTGTCTTCAAGAATTTCAAGGGGTAAGACTTTTCAAAAGATCCGACAAAGAGGTGCGAAATGAGAATGGCTCAAATTTGGAACATTTCATTTTGGAATCCAAAGGAAGAAGAACTAAGGGATGTCATGGATCCTGAGGAGAACCTTGATGAATTCCTAAACTATCTTATAGTTTGGCTTCAATTTTGGAGAGAAAGTTTATTTAGATGTTGCATCATACCAATTTTATAGTTAGGGCTTACACATGTGTGAGACGATCACACAAACAACCTGAAAGAAGTGAGGATTTAGGTCGTGACAAATGACAACCTCGGAAACTAAGACAAGTTAAGGCTTGTAATGCACAACATGATTGTGCAAAGGCCTAAAGATGAGTTGAGAATTTATGTCGCACTTTACGGATAACCTCAAAATCCTATGGCTTGTGCTGTTTTAAGTCTATGGAAAGATATACTATTATAGATCCTAGTGTTGTTGTAGATCCATGTGTTGTTAAAGAAGGTTGCCCACAAAGTTAGCTCTCAGCTCCTCAGTGAAGTAACAGTCCTAAAGTCTAAGGTTCAAAAGGTTTAAGTGACAGGTTTAAATTTAATCATAGGGGGAGAGTTAAAGTTGATTAGAGAGACACGGATTAGGATCTCATGGTTCCCTCGTTCAGGTATCACAATTATCTTTGAATTTACTTAGCTTAAACAAGTTGTTACACTTATTTAAACTACGGAGATCTCTTTAGCAACCGTGGGTTACCTCCTCCAAGGGACTCCCGTAAATTCAAATGGACATTTTAAGTTTAGTGACATTTTAAAGTATTTATGGTTACCTTTGAAACAATTTGTTTTATATTTCTGAAAATGTTGTTTAATTTTTGAAAAATGGTTTTGATTTTTACAATTAAAGTAAGGTGAACAACCAAGCAGTTATAATATTTTGAATCAAAAGTACATTGCAGAAAGTAAAATGATAGAAATTAAATAACACTATAAAAGCATACCTGTCATCTTCTTGGCATTCCCGCTGTTAGCTTTTGCAGCATGTATATAATTTTGCAGGAAATTAAATAAATTGCAAGATTAAATGAAGGTGTAGCTAACAAACACTCAAACCATAACTCGGTGAGTCCTAAAAGATCTTAGTGGATGATTTTCTAGAACAAATATAGCAAGTTCAATTTGTCCTTCAAAATAATCAAGAGATTCCAAAGTGTTTGGGGAATGACCTCGAACCGCTTTTAAGATCACTTAAAATATTTCGAGTTCATTTTGAATATATCATATTATTCTGTTAATCATCCAAAGGTCTAACTAAAAATACCCCATTACACAGTGAATATTAACATTTAATTATCTCAAAAAAAGTGAGAGAAACTAAATAATCACTTAGCATTTCTTTTGGCAGTTATATTAGTGGGTGCCCCAAAGGACAAGTCTAAAGTCATTAAGGATTTTAATTCCCAGAGTTAAATTAGGGCCTAAAGTGTTTGAAAATGTTTATCAATTAAGTTCTTCTTTTCTAATCCCAATTAAGACATCTTATATATCGAACCTAGTTCACTATTAGGCTCTTTCAATTTCAATTTTCAAAGTAAATTTAAGATAATTAAATATTGAATAAGAATCTCAATTCTCATTAATATCAAACTTAGCATCCAATTAGTGGGCTTTAAATGAGTGAATTATTATCTTCATAACTTAACCCCAATATCTTAGGATCATTTTAATTGAATTATCTTCCAAATCATGACTATTATCAAAATCACAATTTTACCCTTGTCATGAAAATGTGACAAATTGGTTTCTACCTTTTAACCCATTATGTTTCAATCATCCAAAAAGTTTGCTATGATCAATATTTCCCATTTACCCTTTGATTAATCCTAAAATTTAATTAGGGCTTTAAAATTCCAAAATAACCACTTTGCCCCTAGGGTTCCCTATCCCATAACTTATCAAATGAAATTGAAGTGACTTTATAATTCTCATAGAGACTCAATCATGAGTTAATAACATTAGAGGAGAAAGAAAATATGGTCTTTTGAATTTTAATTTAATTTATATAATCATTTTAATTCAAAAATAATATTTTTCAATATTAATTTACTTAATTAATCAAAATAAGATTGTTTTGGTCATGAGAGAATTATTAAGGTTCATCTGGGTCAGAGGAACACTTACACAAAATTCCATGTTTTTTCAAATAATATTTTAATTAATATAATTACATTATTGAAAAATTAAGGAAAATACATTTTTAGCCTTTTAAAATTTATATTTAACTTCGAAAAATTAAGAAAACTATATTAATGTGCCCCAAGTGATCAAGAAACAATTAGGGACAATTTGGCACATTTCATATTTTTGCAATTTTTTTAATTATTTTTATTATTTTTTAATTTAAAATATAGCTTAAAATGAAGTGTTTTCTCAAAAATAATTTTTATTTTTCCTAAGTGCCCCTAATCACAAGGAACTCAGAAAACCATTTTTCATAATTTTCTTAAGTGTGCTAAATTTAATATAGTTATTTTTGTGCAAAGATACATTTTTTCTTAGAAAATCAACTTTAGCACTTTAACTTAATCAAATAAATTTAAAATTCTTTACAGTGGGTCAACATTATTTTTCTGCACAATGTGGAATTGATTTTGTTAATTTTTGAATAATATTCAATTCAAATAAATAAATAAAATATATAAATATTTAATTAACTATAGAAATGTAAAAAAATTATCCAAACCATTTTGACATTTCTCCTAAGCTCCTATGACTATAGGGAGCCTACTAAAATTCATCCCATAATTTTCTAAGTGATATTTTAATTTATATAATTATTTTAAGCCAAAATAGCCATTCAAGATTGAAAATTAGGGTTACATGCACAGAGATACTCTCTGATCTTAGAAAAATCAGAGAACATCCCCTCTGCCATGAGGAATGAACCCTCAAAGTTTCAAGCCGTGGTGGACACTATCTAATCATAATAAATTAAAATACCTCAAAGACTATTTATTAATTAAAAATTAGATACTTAACAAATAATTTTTATATTTGGTCCACATTATTCTCCTCTGTTCACTGAGCAAGAGGTTATTTTTTTTTCATTTTTGTGATTTTTCTATGTAAAGTTATGACATTTATTTAATTCAATAATTCCTATTTTTCTATTTAATGCAGTCACCCACTGTGTCAACCTACGCGTCACCGAAGCCTCCACACGGCGGCTTCAGATTTGACACTGTAATCTGACTCACTACTGACTCGGCCCGCTGTTCCGCTCCGTTTGCTCTTCTGCGCCTCCGCCGCCATTGGATCGATACACGGGCGAATGGACGACAACTGTTCATTGTCCTCGATTAACTTAACCTGAGAACCATTCAAATTCAAACCTTAACATCTCTCTCGATACTCAACCAAATTGAGTACAATTTGTTTCTACACCTTCATCTACTCAAGACGAACCTATCTATATGGTTGATCGAGCATGAAATACAGTATATACGCATAGAGAATCAAATTAAGCTTAAATTGAGGAGAGAGTTCAATACCTTTTTATGAGAGGTGTGGCATCAATCAGATGGTTGGAAAAGCTTTAGAGGAGTCCAATGAGCCTTTAAATGAGTTGTTGGGCTGTGGTGAATCGTCTAGGTATGATTTTGATTAAAGTGATTTTCAGGTGTTTGTCTAGTGTTATGCTAGAGGTTCTCTATGATGGGGCTTTTGTAGGGGATCTTCTTCTCTCAATCTTGAGATGGTGTGGGTACAGTTAATTGGACTTTGGTGGACCGTGGAGGTGTGCTGAATTATGTCCTAGTTCCCGCTAGGGATTGGCCTAAGAAATTGGCTCAGGAGAGTGGGTTTGGGTGGCTGAAAATAGTGGGCTTGCAATCAGGGAGGTTTGGAGAAGCTCTGGTGAGATTTTGGCAGAGTTTCCCCTAGGTTTTAAGCACTCTCTCCTTTGGCCGTAAAGAGCTCAATTTATAGTCATGGCCACTGGGCTGAGCTTAGGGGTGGCTGGTGGGTGCAATGAAGAGCTGAGGTGGAGGGCTGAATGGCAGAAGTGATCAATCAGGGATTGACACATTGGTAAGTTTCAATTAGGTTCAAGGGGAGGTATGGTGGCCCCTCAATTTTGGCTCCTCCGGCGACTAGGGTGGCTGGCCAGGCCTGAGCTGGTGGTTAGGTGGTCAGGGGAACTAGTGAGCAGTCTTAATAATAATTAATTGGATTTATGATGGGTTTTGGCAAAGATCTCCTTAGCTTAGGCATTTTAGGAAAGGAATCCCTTAATTTATGGGAGACTTGGTCCATGGCTCATGTAGGTTGGGCTAAGTGGACTAGATCGGTCCCTCGGGTCCACTTGGTGGCTGTAATGGACTTGGGTTGACCAATTTCATTAGAATTGGTTAACATTGGGTCATGGTTCAATTTTGGGTCATTTGGGTTCATGTTGGGCTAGGTTGGGCTAGAGTTTGGCTTAGGTCCAATTGATTGAGCAACTTGGTGTAGATGATTGTCATGAAGATTTTAAGAAAAGGTTTGGAGTGGTTTTGAATTGATTTGGGGAGTCAATTTTGTGGTATTCAAACATGTGGTCAATTTTAGGGATATTGGGTTAGACTTGGGTTTGGGTTTAGCTAAAGTTTAGTTATGGCCAAATTGATGATTCAATTTGATGTAGGTGATTGCCATGAAGTGTTTTGGATAAAAATTGAGGGGAAATTTTGGGGTTATGGCATTCAATTTGGTGACATTTGGGGACATGGCTAATTTGAGGTAAAATTGGGGGTTTTGGTCCAAGTTGAATTTGAGTAAAATTGGGGCTTGACCAAGGCCAACTAAAGGTTCAATTTGATGAATGGAAGTGTTGTAAAGAGTTTAAGATTCAACATTGGGGCAATTGCATAGGCTTGGGGGTTCAATTTGGTGAGATTTTGGCTTGGGGCCAAATTGAGGATTTTGGGATTGTTCAATGTGGAGATTTGGAACCAAATGGGTGGACATTGGGGGCAAATTAGGATAATTGGGCCTTTAAGGGCAAATTGGGGCTTTTGGTCAAAATAGGTCGAATTGGTCAAATTGGGCTCAATGGAGTGGTCCAAATTAGTTTTGGGGACATTTGAGATGATTTTGAAGGTTTTTGGGACAATTTGGGTCACTAGGGTATTTTGGGTAATTTTGGCATAATTAGAGGTATTTTGGTAATTTTGAAAATTTTGGGGTGTTTTGGGCAATTTTGGTGGTTTCAAACAGTTTGAAATGATTTTTGAACAAAGCTAAGTATTTTGCATAACTTTGGGATTTTTGGACAATTTTGCGGTTTCAAGGGTAGTTTGGTAATTTGGGCAGGTTTTGGGGGTAGAAGGCTAAATTGGGTATTTTAGTAGGATTGGGGTTGCCAACCACACAACCACCCTACTTGAGTCATGGTCCTCTATGTACTGGTGTCAGCTAAACCCTAGCATAAGGCTAGTGGCCTAGGGAACTGACCGGCAACTTTATAGATGCTTATAATTACAAGTATTTACTACTACTGCTAGAAGATTTAATTCCTCAGCAACGACACCAAAAACTTGACAACGGTTATAGATTTGATAAAGATGTATATATATGATATTCAATAAAGTTGCAAAGTCACACTTATCAACACAAGTATACGTATCGCTCAAGTAATATAGGGCTCTAATGGAGTTCTAGATATCGATCCCATAGGGAGTAATATTAGAGGCTACGGACTAGGATTATAGAAAAGCAATACTCAATCACAACAATATAGTTCAAATTGCTTATCTGTCACTATAGGCAATTGAAATAAATATGTAATTGTAATAACTCTTAAATAGCTAATTCTAATAATAAAGTTCTAATGTGAAATATATATATAAGAAAGCATCCTTCTCCTTGCCAAGAAAATATAGTGAATGGATGAAATGAAGCAGTTCAAATTGTGTTGTGCCAAATAGGAGCATACCTATTATTTACCCTTTGGTCCAGGCAAAAAGAACATTGACTAATCCTATGCTTGGTTACAGATTCTGCGGCTAGGCTGGGTGGATACCGGCTCTCACTTCGGAGCTCCCACGTTCCCCTCACATGAGGGCTAACATCTACACATCAGCACCCAAACGATAGGACCG
The DNA here is from genome assembly GCA_002079205.1 of Phalaenopsis hybrid cultivar. Lineage (NCBI taxonomy): Eukaryota > Viridiplantae > Streptophyta > Magnoliopsida > Asparagales > Orchidaceae > Phalaenopsis > Phalaenopsis hybrid cultivar. Next base: position 8,919 of record JXCR01108056.1, on the reverse strand, counting down.
AATTGAGGATTTTATTCAGTCACTCTAAAATCTCTAATTCTACGCCCAATAATTATATTTCCCTATTANTCCTCCCCAAAGCAAACTCCTTGAAGTTTCTCTGAATCTCTTCCTTTCTTTACAGCACACAGAATTCTTCTTCGAAGAGGTAAGGAGGAAGAAATCTCTCACTTTCCCTCCACTCCTACAATCTCTCAAAGAATTCCTCACAACCTAACTACTTTGAGTATCTCTAAAATGTTGAAGCTTATCTAAAATTACTGAGAGAGTCTTCTAATTTTTGGCCAAAATATTCTTTTAAAGTTGTAGGGGAGTTTTCCCAAGATTTGCTTAAGCATCCCTTCAAAATTCGTCCTTATCCATTGCATTTTTTAGCATACCCGCCGATCTCGCCATCGACAGCCTTGGGGATGCCATCAGCGGCCTTATGGAATGTTTGATTTCTAGTCTCAGGAAATACCCATCGTCGATGCCTTTGGGCCCGCCGTCGGCGCCCTAGTTCAAATATTCACATTTTGGTCCTTTTTGCTCCAAATTCGCTCATTTTTACATATTTTTGCTCCAATGATCCTAATTCATTATTCCTGCAACAAAACATCAAAAATACCCTCTTTAAAGTGCAATATCATAAAAAATAGTGTAAAATAGGTATGAAAATCTCAACATATTTTTTTTTGCATATTTTTGCTCTATTGACCCTAATTCATCATTCCTGCAACAAAACATCAAAAATACCTTTCTATCTTTTTGCTCCAATGACCCTAATTCATCATTCCTGCAATAAAACATCAAAAATACCTTTTTTAAGAGTGCATTAACATACCATAATTCATCATACCTGAAACAAAAATAAAAAATACCCTTCTTTAATGTGCAATATCATCAAAAAAAGTATAAAAGATGTATGAAAATCTCAATATATTTTTCTTTGGTCAAAATCCCCCAAACTTAACTATTACTTGTCCTCAAGTAATTTTAGTTCTACTTAAAGTGCAATATCATTAAAACAGTATAAAATAGGTATGAAAATCTCAACATATTTTCCTTGGGTCAAAATCCCATCAAACTTAACAATTACTTGTCCTCAAGTAATTTTAGTACTATATAAAAGTTATGATCTATTGCAGTAAAGTTTTAATTCAAAAATACTATGAGTTTGAATTAAATAAATATCATGGTGAGATTTTCAAATAAAATTCAAGTAATTGAATTAACTCTGTAGGTACAAGATTATCTAGTCATCAAGTTTAAGAGTTCTAGCTTTCTATTCATTTCAAGAATAACTATATGTTGTAATATTAAGTCACTTAACATATTCAAATGATAGGAACTTTATGAGAAAACTACTAGTAAAATATCTAATTCATGAATGTATTTAAGTTTTCCCTTTAGGTAGGTCCAGTGAAGCCAATTTTTGATTAGGCATCTCTTCAAGCTTCTCCTCACTTTTATATAATTTTTTTTTCTTTTCTTTTCTTTTCTCTTTTACCTTTGGATTGCTTTCAATCCTATATATTTTTTTCTTTTCTTCTCAAGGATTGTTGTCAATCCTTTCTTTTTCCTTTTTTCAAGTGAGGATTACTATATCTGGATAGTCTTTAATGATTTAGAACTTCACCTTTCTTTCTCTAAATTTGAAACTCAAAGCCTTCCCTTCCTTATAAAGATTTCATAGCTTTTACATCATTTAGTCCTAATCTTTTCTTTTCAAATGAATTCCAAGATTTTTAATACTTCAAAATATAGTTTCCTTTACTTTAAATAGTTAACTATAATCTTATTCTCTTATACCAAATATCTTAACTTACAAAATTAATTTTCATTACAAAAATATTCCTTTAAATCTACCAAAATATTTAAATATTTACAAAATATAGTTAATTGAATTAAATTCACTACATAAAATCATATTAATAATTTTTGAAAATAAAATTGAGAACACTTAATAGTTAATCTTTTTCTTCCCTCCCCCAAACTTAAATTTTTCAATATAAAATAGGTGGAAGGAAAAATTCTGAATATAATTCATAGCTCAGTGCTTTAGGCATTTACTTCATTCTGAAATTTTGCAGTCCTTCTCAAAATTTTTATTTCACCTAGTCTGTAACATTTGGAACTTTCTATACATATAAATCATTAGAGAATTTTTTGGGTAATAAAATTTTGAAATAAGTGCAAAACTAAACATTACACAAACACAACATTCTTAATGAATTAATTTTAGAGTCTCAGAAAAATCTCGTCGTCGACGCCCTAGTTCAATTCTGCACATTTTGGCCCTTTTCACACCAAATTCGTTCCTTTTTTCATTTTTTTGCTCCAATGACCCTAATTCATTATTCCTGCAACAAAACATCAAAAATATCTTTCTTTAAAGCGCAATATCATCAAAAACAGTATAAAATAGGTATGGAAATCTCAACATATTTTCCTCTGGTCAAAGTATTCATGGATGATTTCTCTGTATTTGGAACATCATTTGACACATGCTTAAATTATCTTAAAAAAGTTTTAAAGTTATGTGAAAGAACCAATTTAGTTCTAAATTGGGAGAAATGCCAATTTATGGTTGCAGGAGGAATTGCATTAGGGCATAAAATTTTGGAAGATGGTATGGAAGCAGTCCCTACAAAAATTCAAGTTATATTTAATTAAACACCTCCTACTAACTAAAGAGAGGTTAGGAGTTTTCTTGGACATGTTGGATTTTATAGGCGTTTTATTAAAGATTTTTTAGAGAGGTTAGGAGTTTTCTTGGACATGTTGGTTTTTACAGGCGTTTTATTAAAGATTTCCCAAAAATTACTAAACCTCTATGCCAACTTTTAGAAAAGGATAAGAAATTTGAATTTACTGAAGCAAGAGTTACTAAACCTCTATGCCAACTTTTAGAAAAGGACAAGAAATTTGAATTTACTGAAAGCCAAACCTCTATGCTAACTTTTAGAAAAGGACAAGAAATTTGAATTTACTGAAAGCTGTTTAATTGCCTTTGAGTTATTAAAGGAAAAATTAATCACAACCCCTATTATAGTTTCACCTAACTGATAGAAACCATTTGAACTGATGTGTGATGCTAGTGATTATAATATTGGAGCTATCATTGGACAAATGTATGAAAAGATTTTTAAAGTTATACACTACGCTAGTAATCTTAATGATGCACAAATTAATTATACTTTTACTGAAAAAGAGTTACTGGTCATTGTGTATGCTTCGGATAAATTTAGATCTTATTTAATTAGAGTTAAATGTGTTGTGCACACTGATCACTCTGCTATTAAATATTAGATGCAAAAGAAGGATGCCAAACTAAGGTTGATTAGATGGATACTTTTGATGCAAGCATTTGATCTTGTGGTTATTGATAGAAAGTGAACCAATAATCAAATTGCTGATCATTTGTCGAGATTAGAAAACCATGAATTATCTGACACTGACAATGAAATTACAGACAGTTTCCCTGATGAACAACTTTATAATATTAATGAGTGGAAAATACCATGGTATGACGATATTGTTAACTATATTGTAAGTGATATTTTGCCACCTATGCTGACACTGCAATAACAAAGAAAATTTATTCATGATGCGAAAGCATATTTTTGGGATGAGCCTTATTTATATAAATATAAGGATCTGATTATGAGAAGATGTGTACCTTATGAAGAAACTGAGCTAATCATTCAGAAATTTAGAAAATTCATTCATGATGCAAAAGCATATTTTTGGGATGAGCCTTATTTATATAAACAATGTATTCCTATTATGAGAAGATGTGTACCTTATGAAGAAACTAAGCTAATCATTCAGAAATGTCATGATTCTGAATTTGAAGGACATTTTGGGATTGATAAAGCTGCTTATAAAATTTTACAAGCTGGATTTTATTGGCCTACAATCGTTAGAGATGTTTATAAATACATAAAAACATGTGATCGATGTCAATGAGTAGGCAATATATCTAGAAGAAATGAAATGCCTCTAAATTTTATATTAGAAGTTGAGATCTTTGATGTTTGGGGATTAGATTTTATAGGACCATTTATTCCTTCATTTGGGAACTTATATATATTAATTGTTGTAGACTACATTTCTATGTGGATTGAAGCACAAGCTTTACCTTGTTGTGACGCTAAAAGTGTTTCAAGATTTTTAATGAAAAATATTTTCACTAGATACGAAATCCCTAGAATGATTATCATTGATGGAGGATCCCATTTTAGGAATAAATATATTCAAAGATTGGCAGAAAAGTTTAATATTATTCATAGAATCTCTACTGCCTATCATTCGCAAACCAGTGGGTTAGCTGAAGTTTCTAATAGAGAGATTAAACAAATACTTAAAAAGACTGTAAACCCTAGTAGAATAGATTGGTCCACTAGACTAGATACCACATTATGGGCTTACAAGATGGCTTATAAAACTCCTACTAGAATGACTCTTTACAGACTGATTTTTGGAAAGACTTGTCACTTACCAGTAGAATTGGAGTATAAAGCATATTGGGCAATTAAAGAATTCAATTATAACTTGAAATATGCTGATAATAAGAGATTGTTACAATTAAATGAATTGGAAGAATTAAGAAATGAATCTTATGAAAACGACAGAATTTATAAGGAAAAACTAAAGTTATGGCATGATATGAAGATTAACCAAAAGAACTTTGAACCAGCACAAGAAGTTTTGCTTTACAATACTAAGATGAAATTATTCCCTGGGAAATTGAAGTCTCGTTGGTTAGGACCCTTTACTGTGACTCAAGTTTATACTTAAGAAGCTTTTGAAAGTAAATTGACACAAATTAAAACCATGTTTTGAGGGTAAAAGACCAAATTTTAAAGAGGTTTTAATGATCAGTCGACCTGAATGACACCTGAATAGGTCGAGCTGACGACGTTAAACCAAGCGCTTTTTGGGAGGCAACTCATATTTATCTTTACTTTTATTGTGATTATAGTAGTTGTTATTTGAAATTATCATTAGTTTGTGGTAGTATTAAGCTCTACTACTCTTATTTACCCTTGAATCATCATAAAAATTGGATCCATAAAGAAAAATTGGAACTCATTCGGACCAGAGCGAAACTGTGCAATTTTTACTTTGGGCGCCGACGGCGCCATCGACGCCGATGATGACTGGTTTTTCCCAAGAGTCTAGGCAAAATAAATACAGAAGCTCGCCGATGGCGAAACCGGCGAGATGGCAGTTTCTTGGGTTAGAATGGCGGTTTTTGGCGGTTTTTGGGTGGGAGTTACCCTTTTAAACTCCCAAATTCGATTCCTAGTTCATATTTTCCCCCAAAAACAAAGTGAAACTCCACCAATTTCATTTCTATGGCGTCCAATTCCTCTGATAATCCCAGAATGAGATTTTTTAATCGGCAAAAGTTTATTAGTGCGGAAGTGCAGCGAATCTTCAACAAATTACTGACGAAGAAAATATTGATCAAGGAGCGAGGATTTGAAAATCACGGATTGAATAATCCCTTGACGGCAATTGAAGAAACGATAGTGCGGCAAAGATGGGAAGTGTTGTGCTACATTACCGCCACCGTGGTTGTTCCTGTGGTAAAAGAATTTTATGCAAATTTGCATGGAATCAACCAGAGAGTTATTTATGTGCGAGCTAGATGGATCACTTACACTCCTGCATGGATCAACAAATTATACATGATAGAGAACATTCCTGTCTTCCACTATTCTAATTTCATCCTGACAAGAAACCAGATGAATGAAATTTACCAATATTTAACGGACGAAACTGACGACTGGGAAATGAGAGAGAACGAATATGTTAGTTTTTCTGTGACACTCCTAAATCCCATTTTGAAACACTGAACATTTTCATTTCTGTAAAATTGTTACCGACAATGAAGATCGATAAAGTTTCTAAAGAAAGTGCTATTTTGAAGTACTACATCCAAAGGGGACTACCGATCGATATTGGATCAATAATTGTGAAGTTTGTTTTGGGCCTGATCGTTCTTGGATCAACTTATGGGCTTCGACACCATTCTATAATTTTCTCACTTTGCAGTCAGTTTCAAGTGTCCTACAAAATTTGAGAAAAGGTACTTCTACTTTGGAAGCCTTTGGAACCAACTTAGAGATTCCCAGCTTTTGAAGATGAAAATGACATGGCCATTATAGTCGATCAATCATCTCAGAATTCATTGCCAGTTCAACCCTTAATTCTTGATAAAACTCTGGTGATTTTGCATCAAATCAAGAAATTGGAGAAGGAGGTACAAAATATTATGAATGCAATTAATAATATCTCTGATTTTTTTGATCATCTAGACTGGAGGATGAAAGAACATTTTAGTCACTCTAGGCATATTGAAGACAGTTTGATAAGGCTGATGAGAAGGATTAAACTGATAGAAGAGGATTCTACTAAAGAATTCCCATACCGACCCTTCTACAATCTCTTCGTTCATGTACAATCAATGGGTGATCTCAGAGGAGAATCTAGTACTGAATCTAAAGAATAGTAGATTTATATTACTACCTATCTGACTATCTATGTAACTTGATTTGAACTTTGTATTTGCTTTACTTTAGAATTATGTTTTTAGATCTCTGTATAGTTGAGACTAAGCATAGGATGTTTTATTTTCAGCATTTTGAGTGTTGTGGCTTGGATTGCGACGTTGAATTAATGTGTTGAGGTTGAGAAAATACCAAACTTAAGTGTGTTATGTAACGTATATTATACCCCTTGGAATTTATATATAAATGTGATGTTTTGTGTTGTGAAAGTTTTATTGTGCTAAGTACATCCTTTAGTCACTTAAAATTATGTTTATAATGATTGAACGGATGTCGTTAAGGCTTGAAATTGATCGGAATCGTAAAAATTTGGGAATTGAACAAAATCAATAGAGCCCGCAGACGGCGCCCTCGACACCGCCGACTGCGGATGTTTCCCGAGACTTAGGTTCAAAATTAAATAGAGCGCGCCGGTGGCGCCATCTACCCCGCCGACGGCGAGCTCATGAAAAAACACCTTTAATCGCGATTTTAACCAGTCAACCGCCACTATTCATCATCCCCTTTCTCCTAAAAATGCAATTTTCGACCTAGGGCTTGAGAGATCTTGGATTGGGAGGCAATTTCAAGGCTTTTTTACACCGGATTTGATCATCTCTAGGTAAGAGCTTCACTCCAAACTAAAAATATTTGATTTTC
>JXCR01108054.1:1472-13025 GCA_002079205.1 Phalaenopsis hybrid cultivar | reverse complement strand
ACAACCAAGGTGTTAGAACCTTGAATGCCTACACTATGTTCGTGAGGACTGCCGTCGGGCCTCACGTCGCTCTTTGAACAAGTAGGCAAGTTGGCTAAGAAGCCCAACATTAAAGCTGAAATGTCGAAAGACGAGATGTTCTCATAAAAGGACCTACTAGAGCATCAAGTGGTCCGAGAAACATCGGAACAGGTGGCTAAAAAGCTGAAAAATGTCAAAAGACATGATATCCTCATGATAGAGCAGACTCTAAGGTCGTAGGGCCCGAGGCACATCGAAGTATATGGCTATGGAGCCAAAAGAGTCATCACGAGACGAAACACCCTCATAAAAGAACCGACTAGAATGTCATAAGGTTCGACAGGTGTCGAATGCTAGCAGAGAAAAGCAGTCTAGCAATCTGAGACGGGTCGATAAGGCTGGGTGAAGCAGTCCTCGTCGTACACAACGTCCTGGTATCGTCGGATATCAAAATATCACGACCGGACATGGATCAATTGACCAGCTGAAATGATTTAAACCAATACGACATGTCCCTTGACGAGGTAATGAAAATCAACCAAGTCAAACACGGTGCCGAATGGGGTCGGATGAACAAAGCGATCCAACCTCGTAGTACCTTGCGGACTTGAGTGGGGTAACTCTTACTAGAAAGCTTTGCGGGAGTGAGAATACCCGGCTTAAGCATGGACTGATCGAATTAGCATAGAGCTAGTATTAGTTCAACATGCAATCTGACATGGTGAATAGTGTCAGCCAAGTCAACTATTAAATAGGACATGAGGTAGGTATCTTGCCTACGCATGTAAAACGGTACAGTAGATATATATCCTGACCCTGCATCAAGCGAGCAAGTATATGGCTAAATAGCCTAAGGTAACATGCTCGGAGTGTAGTCGAACATCTGAGTGTTGCAACGAAACATGGATCGGTAGTAAAGCCGATACAACATGTTGTTCATTGGTGGACAAAACCAATCAAAATGATCGAGACGGAGACATGGTACATGACCAGGATGGTCTAGCCATAGGAGTGCTTCTGTGAGCACTAGCGAAGCAACTTTTGCTGGGGATCCATGGATCGGTCATTACGTCGATACGACATGGTCGATACGACATGACACTCGACGTGGTGGACAAAACCAACCAAGGTAGTCGAGAAAAATAATGGGGTCACATGACGTAGAAAGGTCTAACCACCAAGGTGGCTCATGAGCATTAGCGATATAATTCTCGCTGGGGAGTTCTGCGGGTGTGAGAATACCCGACTTAAGCACGGACTAATCGAGTTAGCATGGAGCTCAGATTAGTACGACATGCAACTAAGCATGGTGAGTAAGATCAACCATGTCAAAGAAATCGCTGAAGAGACGATCTCAAAACGTATCCACTGAAAACTTACGTTGGGGATACCTTAAAGGTTCTGCAATCACTTCGTGGGGACTTAAACGTTTCATTCTGACGTAGTGAGCAAACTCAAACCAATCAGAAGAGGCATCAGAAAGGTGTTGAATGCATAGAGCGATCCAACCTCATGACTCTTAGGCATGATCTCAGCAAAGTGACCCTCAGTGAGGATTTTAGGTGATCCCTTTCTAGGAATTTCATATGACCCATGTTGGGGATTCTTTTCTGCGGGCATAAATATACCCGTCTTATGCATGGATTAATCGAGGCTACATGGTGCTCGAATTAGTGCGACATACACTTCGAGATGGCAAGTAAAGTCAGCCAAATCGGACAAAATGCCGTAGAGGTATCGAGGAGGGTCGGATGCATAAATATCCAACCTAGAGGTGCTTTTAATAAGTCACGGCTAAGCGTAGACCCCACTGGTGACTTACTCCAGAACAAGCAAAGTAGTCATTGTCGAGGAAAGCATGTCAATCCGAAAGAGCATTGAGGGTCTCAATTAGGCACGGATCAGCTATGTAATTGAGTGTTGTAGCCAATACGACATGCCTCTTCCCGACAAAGCAATATGAATTGCTCACACTGTGGGATGTAGAAATGGGAGTTAGACTATAACGATAGTCTACCCAAAAAAATGTCTAGCTTTTAAGCTAAACCACTTCCATAGAAGGATCTCAACCGCATTCATTCAAAGCAAGTGGGACAAGCACGTACTCCACATTCATAACGATGAACGGGACANAGAAGTCTATTGAATCTCTACATGTTAAACTAAAACGAAAATATAGAAAATTTGATCAAAAATTAATTTTACCCCTGACTTTAGTTTTATATTTGTATAATTAGGATGTTAAAATTCCTGTTAGCATGTTATTAAATTTTCATTCCTACTTATATATTATCTGATGTTAAAATGTTCAATCTGTTAAAAATTTAAGTTTGGGGGGAAGAAAAATATTTTTAAAACTAGAATTTTATTTGTTTTCAAATGTACTACAAGTGAACTTGATTTTAAAAGAAAAATTATATGTATATGAAGTTATATTAGGGAAGTAAAATTTGATTTTAGAAATGTGTAAGAAAATTTAGTTAAAATTTTTTGAAGTTATATTAGGGAAGTAAAATTTGATTTTAGAAATGAGTAAGAAAATTTAGTTAAATTTTGAAGTAATGAAGAAAAACGTTAAGTTAAAAATTTTTAGTATAGAAAATGATTAATATAAGTGACTATCATTAGTAAGAAAAATTGTATTTTTGAAAATTTTAGATAGATTAGACTTTTATTTTTAATTCATAAATTTTTTTATTAAAATGATTCTCAAAACTATTATTATATCTAATAAGTAAAAGACTTATATCAAGACTTTACTTTAGGAAAGAAGAAGTGGAATTCAAAATCATTAAAGGCCTATCCAGATATAGTAATCCTTACATGAAAAAGAAAAACAAAAAGAAGAAAAAAAAGAAAAATGAAAAATAAAAAGAAAAAGAAAAGAAAAAGAAATGAAAAGAAAAGAAAAGAATTGTAACCGAGGAGAAGCTTGAGGATTTGTGCCTAATCAAAAATTGGTTCTACATTTGATCTTTTTAAAATATAAGACTTGTGATAAAATCTTAAGCTTATAAATATAATATAGTAAGTAAAATTATTTTTAATAAAAATTTTTAAGTGGAGAAAAAAAAAGAACTAAAATCTAAATTTAGAGAACTTACAATATTTCTGAATTAGATAGAAACTCATATTTTCATAGTTGTTAACATTAAAAATTTTCAAACTATAAGTTGGTCTCATTTACTAATTATTTTTATCTAAATTGGACTACTATATTTATAAATCAAAATTTTAGTAACTCCTAAAGAAACTCACATACATATCATACATATTTGGTTTTTAAAGATTGAACTATCACTTGAGGACAAGTAACATTTGAAGTTTGGGGGATTTTGATACACCTAAAATATATAATATTTTTAGACACATTTTTCTACCTATTTTTGAAATATTACGCTTTAATGGAAGGTATTTTTGTGTTTTTCTTGCAGATACAAGTAAAAATGAAAAAAATGTTTAAAGGAGTGAAAAAAGAGCAAACTTGGAGCAAAAAGATGAAAAATTGTGCAAAAGAGTTATGGCGCCTAAGCACAAGATCCGACGCTTAAGCTCGGGTTAAATAGAGTAGGCTGTATTTAAGCACCGAGACCCCACGCTTAAGCACCAACGGTAGTTACTAGATGAGTAAAATTAGTTTTCACGAATTTCAAAGAGGTTCTTGAGGTACCCATTGACTTAATAGGTGGTTTTAACCGGCATGGACAAAAATTATCATGAAAGGATGCATCTCTTGGGCAAATACATCAAATAAAGACACATTTTAAAAAGATCCCAAGGCACCTCTTGGAAAACTATAAAAGAAGGAAGAGAAGACTTAGAAAAGGGTCCTGAAAATATTGGCAAATTTTGAAATTTCTTTTCTGAGGAGTTAGCTCGGAGAGATTTTCAGGAACCACTTTTTGTTTAATTTATCCTTTTTGTTAANACATCACAATTTATTTTATATTTTAACATTGGCAAATCCAAATTATCTCATCATTTCACCATATCTCAGAGTAGGGAGAAAGATAAAGGAAACTACTCAGACTTCCTGAGAAAGATACGATAAAACACAAATTTAATATTTAAAAGGAAGTTCATACAACAATAATAAACAAATAGCTCTTATCTGAAACTTTTCTCAAAGCATATCCCTTATAGCCTCTCTTAGGAAATCTAGGAAGAAGAAATCTCTAACTTCTCTCCCTCTCCAACACTCTTAGAGAAGAATTCATACTTTAACTCACCATAAAAACTCAAAAATATAAAGAAAATAAATCACTAATGATGTGGAATGGCGTGGAAGGAAGTAAAGTGGCACAAAATGGGCGCGAAGAAAGACCAAGAGCGAGCGGAGAAGTGCGAAGAGAGTCTGTTCTGATCAATTTTTACTCGAAATAGACCCTAAGGTCGGTTTTCCAATAGGTGTATCCAAAAACTTTTTAAAAAGTGTCCAAATTTGTTGAATCTCTTAGAAGCAAGGTCTACACCGACACTGACGCCGTCGGTGCTAGTGGTCATTTAATTAAATCTGTGTTCTTTGTCAAACAGCGCTGTCGGTGCTGAACAATTTTCAAAAACCCCATTTTAACTCCAAATTTCATCCTTTTTACTTCATTTTTGCTTCAAGTCCTATAAATCAACAACCAGCAACAAAACATAAAAAATATCTTCCTTTAAAGTGCAATATAACCAAAAATAAGTATAAAATATGGGTGTAAAAATGCATGTATTTTTGGTTATCAAAATCCCCCAAACTTAAATGTTACTTGTCCTCAAGTAACTCTTTTACTACATAAAAAAATATGGCTAATGACAAAGATTTTAACTTCTAGATTTCTATATTTTTGTCCACATAATACAATAGCATAACTTAAGAAAAATGTAAATAACTCTAGCTAATACTAAAGGTATAAGGATATGAGCAGGCAAGTCTATGATTTCTGATTCTCTATTCTTTTCAAGAAAAATTACAAATTATTCATATTAAAGCCACTTAGAATATCCATATAAAAAAGAACTTCATGAAACTTTACTAGTAAATATGCTAATTTTATAATATAAGTTTAGAAAATGTAGCCAAGCCATCTTGTTTAAGCTGATTCAAGTGAAGCCAATTTTTAATTAGGCATCTCTTCAAGCTTCTCCTTATATCTTTTTCTTTTCTTCCTTTTTCTTTTCAATTTCAGGGTCATTTTCAATCCATTTTCTTTTCTTCTCTTTTTCTTTTTTTTATGTGAGGATAACTATATTTGGACAGCCTTTAATAGTTTTGAACTTCACTATCCTCTTCTTAAAGTTAAAAACTTTCCACATTCTTTACTTAATACATTTATATCAGCTTAACAATTTTTCATAAAGTTTTATTCTTTTCTTCTTATATGAATCTCTAAGATTTTTAATACTTCAAAAATATAAATTTGTTTACTTACAATAGAAAAACATAGTCTTATTCTATCATACCAAATATCTTAATTTCTAAAATTAACCTTTATTATTAAAATTTTTACTTAAGTTTATTTTATATTTAGAAACATAAATCAAGTTATCTAAAGTTACCCACTAATACCAAAGGTCATGTTAAATTTTTAAATATTTTGAAAATATAACTAATTGAGGAAAAATAAAATTAAGTTTCTTTCCTTCAAAAATTAATTTTTCTTTCCCCCCTAAACTTAAATTTTTAAAAGATTTATCATGTATAACTGAAAAAATTTACTTGTTCAAGGTTTTGATTTGAAACTTAACTCGAAAATATTACAGGTGCTAATATGAAAAACTACAAGACTTAAAACATTAAATAACACATAAAACATATAAAAATTTGTTGAGAAAGAGTTAACCACAAATACATCCAACAAAGTACTAGAAACTAAGAACAGTACTAAAATGGTTCACAATTCAACATAACATTTAAAATAAAGTGTTACACTCTAAAAACAATCAGCCTCAACAATAAAGTGCAACCNGAGAACTCGTAGTAGCGGTAACAACAAGTACTGCAGGGTAAGAATGACCTGCATCCTGAGGAGGAAAGAACCGCCTAGCAATCCTAGCTGGAGTATAGCCCACACAGCAGGACAAAAGAGAGACAATTCTCAGCTAATGGGATCTCAGAGTTATCCCACGCTGGAACCAAAAACATGTCATGGCAGGGACCCGGTCTACACCACCAAAGGACAAAAAAACTGATTCTCAGCCGACGGGATTTAAGCATTAATCTCGGGCTGGAACCAAAGATAGTAATGGCGGGGACATACCACACCGCCAAAGGATAGTACCATAACAATTAACACTAGCACTCTTATATAATGCAACATCCGTGAGGATGGAAACCCTTAAAACATGGAAGGACTACAAAAGAGGCTAGGAAAACTCGAAAGAGTGTTGCAGCGCATTGCCATCTGGTACTATCCTCTTCCTCGAGGGAAAAGGTAGCACCGATATGAGCTACTACAACGAAAGAAGTGTCACATGCACAACTCCTCTTTTTCAAAGGACACTTAATAAGCATCCGAACCGGGAAAGTAGCACAACAACTCAATTCAGAGGCCAAAGATGCCCTCTGAACTGGAATCGGAACATGTATATAGACCTGATGTAGGACAAGCTGCTGAATTCACAGCAATCTATTCCTGGTCCTTCTGGCCTTCCTGCCTAATCGGGGGATGGGTGGATCCTCAGGGGAACCGGAACAGAAAGAGAGCCGGGACAAAAGTCAAACCGGTGACAGTAGTGGTAGACACCTACTGTTAGCAAAAGGCTCACCTACCTATGGCAGGGAGATCCATGAGAAAACAGAGGAACGGGTCTGGAGAAGACCGTCAGGTGCTACGGCGCGTCGCTATCGAGCATCGACCTCCTTTTTGCAAAAGAAGCGGGGCGACGTGAGCCACTGCAACAAAAGCAACTCGATATGCACGTCTCCCCTTTTAAGGGGGAGGGCACAGAGCAAATGCCTCAGAGGGCGTAGGATCACGTAAGGTAATCCCACAATAGTGCTCGAAGGAACCGAAATGTATGACACCTTCAGGAGCACAGACAAGGCTCTGGGAGAAGGGAAAGGGTTCCCCCGGCGGTAGCGATTGTATCCATCTCCTTGCCCTTCCGCGTAGCGGGGCAAAAAGGGACAATGATCAGAAACAGGGAAAGGTCATGAAACCAATCATAAAGTACAACGACATCGATGCATGCGATAATGCAGCAACCGAACTGTCGAGGGTGAGAGAAGGGACAGAATGCATCGAGTTGCTACCCTTAGCAACCGACACATGAACTGAAAACCAAGGTCTCACAAAAAGGCTCAACTGTGACTCAAAGGAAGAAAACCAGGTNGTGCAGAGAGTCTAATTGTGAGGGATTCTTTGAGAAATTGTAAGAGTGGAGGGAAAGTGAGAGATTTCTTCCTCTTTGCCATTTCGAAAAGGAATTTTGTTTGTTGTAAAGTAAGGAAGAGAATCAGAGGAACTTCGAGGAGTTTTCTTGGGGATAAATTGGAGATAAGTGTTATTTACTTTTTGTAGTTGTATGACTTTTCTTTTATATATAAATTTCGAGTTTTGTTGTGTCTTCCCCATGAGTTCTGAGTAGTTTTCTCTGTCTTTCTCGTTATCTCAAGATTTGTGAAATGGTGATTTGAATTGCTTGAGCCATAAAAATGTTAAAGAAGTTGTAATGATCTTTTTACTTCGATCTTAATTTACTTTCAATCTGGCCAATTGATTTGTTAAAATATGTTCAGTTTTACAACTAAAGTGAAGATTACATCCAAGATTCTGGGAGGTTAAAGCCTTTGGAAGTTGGGTGCAAATAAATAGGGAAATAAAATTATCGGGCGTAGAATTGGAGATTTTAGAGTGACAGACTAAAATCCCCAATTCAGTCCTATCGTTTGGGTGCTGAAGTGTAGATGTTAGCCCTGAGGCAAGGGGAACATGGGAGCTCTGAAGTGGGAGCCGGTATCCTCCCAGCCTAGTCGTAGATTCAGTCAATGTTCTTTATGCTTGGAGCAAAGGTTAAAGAATAGGTATGCTCCTATTTGGAACAACAAAATTTAAACTGATTCAATTTATCCATTCACTATAATTTCTTGACAAGGAGAATAATGCTTTCGTATATATTGAATATCACATTAAAAACCTTTTTAGTATAATTAGTTATTTAAGAGTTATTAAAATTAAATATTTATTTCAATTGCCTATTAGTGACAGATAAGCAATTTGAACTCCTTTGCTGTGATTAAGTATTGCTTATCTAAAATCTTAATTTGTAGCTTCTAATATTACTCTTTGTGGGATCGATATCTAGGACACCATTAGAGCCCTATATTACTTGAGCGATACGTATATTTGCGTTGATAAGTGTGACTTTACCATTATTGAATATTTTATATATACATCTTTATTGAATCTAAAACTGTTATTAAGTTTTTGGAGTCGTTGCTGAGGAATTAAAACTTTTAGCAGCAGTATTAAATACTTGTATTTTTAAGCATATATAAAGTCACTGTCAAGTTTTTGGCGTCGTTGACGAGGAGTAAACAAGAATCATAATTAGAGTAACAAACAAATTACGATTATTAGAAATTTTTACTTAAATTGCAACTTATTTTCATATTTAGTTAACTATTTTACTCTGTACTGATTTCAAAATGTATGCATAAATTTGGACCAGAAAATTATTAACCCTACGATATGGAAATAGAACGCACTGTTAAAAAAATTAGAATACTGAGAAGAGAACCTAGAAATTTTGATACAATGGAAAACAACATGAACAATCAAGGAATAGAAAATGAACACCAACCTAGACCCCTACGAGATTATGCAAATCCTACAGCAGATGAAGTTCACATATCTATCCAAAATCTTAATGTAGCTGCTAATTCATTTGAGCTTAAACCTACTATTATACAAATGGTACAAAACAATCAATTCGGAGGTACACCAAATGAAGATCCTAATTTACACCTCGCTAGTTTTTTAGAACTATGTGCTACCTTTAAATATGATAGAGTTTCAAATGATGCTTTTAGTCTTAGAATTTTTCCTTTTTCACTTAGGGATAAGGCTAAGATGTGGTTAAATTTGTTAGCACCAAGATCTATTAGAACTTGGGGAGAACTTTCACAGAAGTTTCTATCCAAATATTTCTCTCCATCCAAAACTTCTAGACTTAGAAATGAGATAACATCATTCTGTCAGATTGATAGAGAGTTAATATATGAAGCTTGGGAGAGATTTAAAGATCTTCTTAGGAAGTGCCCTCATCATTCGTTACCAGATTGGTTGATAATTCAAACTTTTTATAATGGATTAGTGGGATCACTTGGATCGATTATAGATGCTGCGGCTGGTAGTTATTTAATGTCAAAACCTTTTGATGACGCTTATTCGTTAATAGAAGAGATGACTACCAAAATTTTTCAGTGGCCTCTGAAAGGGTAAATCCTAAAAGAGTAGCTAGTATCCATGATTCTGATGCGACATCTATGTTAGCTTTGCAGAATGCTGCAATATCAAAGAAATTAGATCATTATGGAATGAATTATTCTCCAACACCTACTATGATGGAAGAGAATTCATCTAGATAATTTGTGGTTGTTCAACCTTCATATGAGACTTTAAATGCTATTAATAGACCCAACAACCCTTATTAAAACTATTATAACCCAGGTTAGAAGAATCATCCAAATTTTAATTGAAATAATAATTTTTCTACAAATCAATAATGGGCGAACAACTTAGTGAACCCATTAGGAAACTCATCCAACCAAGAAAATGTTAATTATAGACCTTTTTATCCTCCAGGATTTAACAGTAATACTCAAATTAAAGAAAAGAAGTTCTCTATGGAAGAGCTGATATTAAAAATTGGTCAACAATCGCTGAATCAAGGAAATCCATTAAAAATTCAAGGAAATCAATTACAAAATCAAGGAACTGCTATTAAGAATATCGAAAATCAATTAGGACATATCGCTACTGTGTTTAGTAACCGAACATTAGGAACTTTTCCTAGTACTGCGGAACCAAATCCTAACGATCAAGGAAAAGAACAAATCAAATCGATACGATTACGAAGTGGAAAAGAATTGGAAACAAGAATATAGAAAGAAATGGAAACTGAAAAAGAGAAAGTGGATACAGAAAAAGAAAATGATCATGAATACCCAGAATGAGAATATCCACTTAAACCAATGAAAATTACTGTGGAGAAACCTCCACCACCATTTCCTCAAAGATTGAAGCAACACAAACAGAACAAACAATTTTCCAAGTTTTTAGAAATTCTTAAGAAATTAACAGTAAATATTCCCTTCGTAGAAGCTTTAAAAGAAATGCCCAATTATGTGAAATTTATTAAATATATTCTGAACAAGAAAAGAAAGTTCACCGATAATGAAACCGTTGCACTTAGAGAAGAGTGTAGTACAATTATTCAGAAAAAACTTCCTGAAAAATTGAAGGATCCAGGTAGTTTCACAATATCGTGTGCTTTAGGTGAAAAATTTTATGGAAGAGCTTTATTGATTTGGGAGCCAACATTAATCTTATGCCTCTATCAATTTTCAAAAGATTAGGATTAGAAGAAGTTTCACCTACTTCTGTAACTCTTCATTTAGCGGATCGTTCAGTTACATATCCTAAGGGATTTATAGAAGATGTGTTAGGAAAAGTTGATAAATTTATCTTTCATGTGGATTTCATTATTTTAGATATGGAGGAAGATAAAGAAATACCTATCATTTTAGGGAGACCATTTTTAGCTAATCAAAAAGCTATGATAGATGTTTAAAAAGGTGAATTAACTACGAGAGTTAACGATCAAGAATTAAATTTTAACATTGCGAAATCTATGAAATACTCTGCTATTGAAAGAGATAATGAATGTTTTCGCATGGAAATTAGTGAACATCTATTGAATAAAAATTTTAAAGAACATTTTGAAGAGAAAGAAAAATTTGAAGGTAGTGATGAAGTTATTTTGGATGAATTAGAAAATGAAAAATTAGAGTATGTTTAGGAAAGATTTGAGATGCTGGATATTACAGAAAATGTAGATAAGAATCTAGTTCTATCAATTATAAAACCACCTGAACTTGAGTTGAAAATATTGCCTAGCAACTTAAAGTATGTGTATCTAGGAGACTCATCTACATTACCTGTTATTATATCTTCAGAATTAAATGGTTTGCAAGAGCAAAGACTCTTAGATACATTAAGAAGATATAAGACAGCTTTTGGTTGGACCTTAGCTGATATTAAGGGAATCAGTCCTTCGATCAGTATGCACAGAATTATACTAGATGAATAATCTAAACCAAGAGTTGATCCACAAAGGAGATTAAACCCAATGATGAAAGAAGTAGTTAAGAAGGAAATTTTGAAATGGTTAGACAGTGGAATTATATATCCTATTTTAGATAGTGCATGGGCAAGTCCAATTCATTGTGTTCCTAAGAAAGGAGGAGTGACTGTTTAAACAAAAGAAAATAATGAATTAATACCTATCATACAAGTTACTTGGTGGCGTATTTGCATTGATTAT
>JXCR01108052.1:0-14641 GCA_002079205.1 Phalaenopsis hybrid cultivar | reverse complement strand
ATATATATATATATATATATATATATAAAGAATGATGGTGGCGGTGCTGGTAGCTCTGCTAGAGTTCCCCTCATGGAGATTCTTCACTGCTAGCTGGTGAGTTGGAGGTGGAGAAGGTGTTTTTCTGCTCTTTGAGAGTCTGTTAAGAGCTTCTTTTGTGTTGGGCTCCATGTTTGTTGTGATTTGTTGTTTCTCTGGTTCTAGATTTTAAAATTTGGAAGCATTGTTCCATTGGTTTTTGGGGCATTGCTTCCTGGTTCTTGTGGCTATGCTTCCCTCTTGCTTCCAAGTGGGTTTTGTTTATTTAGTTTTGGTTGTTGTGGTTGCTGCTCTCAGTTTTGTTGAAGGTGGAAAAAGACTTCTGATTTCAGTTCTTTTGTTACTCCTTCCATGGCTTCACCAATATACATTTAAACTAATGCTCAGTGGACTAAGGCCACATATGCAGGGGTAGTTGGCCAGCCTAGTGATACTCTCCATGACCTGGATATGTTAGTTTCCCCCAAGATTTTCATGATACTATTGCTGGAAAGGGAGATTGCCCATGTATCCTTCCTTTAGGCACTAAAGAAGGAGAACCAGCCATCTTCTTCTCACAATAAGAAATTATCTCTTTGAATGAAGAAGTCAAGCTTACACTTGTTGGCAAGTTTCTGTTGGGGCATCCTAAAATGGAACTTTTAAGGAATTATTTTGATTCTCTAAATTTATTTGAGCCCGTAAAATAGGTCTGCTTGATGGTAGACATTTACTCATACAACTGCCAGTTGAAGAGGACTATGCTAGACTCTTTGCCAAATAATCTCTACTAATTGCAAGAACCACCATGAAGATTTTCAAATGGACACCTGACTTTGACCCCAACAAAGAGCCACCTATGGTTCCCCCCTAGTTCAAATTGTCTGGTCTCCCTCTACCATTTTTCTACTTGAATGCTTTGTTTAATATTGGTTGTGCTCTTGGCAGGCCTCTAAAGGTTGATGCCTCCACATACAACATGGCCAGACCTGACTTGGCTAGAATTCTAATTGAAAGGGACATCACCCTTCCAGAATTGAAAAGAATCTGGATTGGATCTGAGAAGGAAGGATTTTGGCAGGAAGTTGTGCTTGAGCAAAGACCATATTTCTGTCAGCATTGTAAAATATTTGGGAATCCCAGGGATAGGTATTATAGTTGCAACCTCCCTCTAAAAGAATCCCTCCCACTAGGGAGAAAGTTACTGCACAGGAGCCACCATTACCAACTCTTACCCCTTTGGCTGTCGTACCCCACCATGAGGAAGTTGGAGGTGTTTTATTGGAGTTCTACTGCTCCCTTTGATTCCAATGCTCCTTCTTCTGCCTCCCCTAGAGTTTTAAGGGAATAACTCAATACTGTGACTATTAATACCCCTTTAACCTGCTTACCTATTGGCGGAAAGGATGAAAAAAAAGATTGCTTCATTGACTGATACTAAAGATCTGGAGGCCTGATACACATAAAATATATAGTATTTTTAGATATATTTTTATACCTATTTTTGAGATATTGCACTTTAATAGAAGATATTTTTGTGTTTTTCTTGCAGATACAAGTAAAAATGAAAAAAATGCTTAAGGGAGTGAAAAATGAACAAATTTGGAGCAAAAAGGTGAAAAATTGTACAAAAGAGTTTTGGTGCCTAAGCGTCAGATCCGGTGCTTAAGCACCGGTTAAACAGAGAAGTTCACACCTAAGTGTCAAGACCCCATGCTTAAGCGCTAGTGGCAGTTATTAGACGAGTAAAATCGATTTTCATGAATTTCAAAGAGGTTTTTGAGGCACCCATTGGCTTAATAGATGATTGTAACCACCATGGACAAAAAATATCATGAAAGGATGCGTCTCTTAGGCAAATATATCGAATCAAGACACATTTTGAAGAGATCCTAAGGCACCTCTTGGAAAACTATAAAAGAAAGAAGAGAGGACTTAGAAAAGAGACTTGAAAATATTGACAAGTTTTAAAAGTTCTTTTCTGGGGAGTTAGTTCGGAGAGATTTTCAAGAACCACTCTATATTTACTTTACCCTTTTTGTTATTTTGTTTTGAGTGATTGCAAAAGAGAAGAGATTCAAAGAAGCTTCAAGAGTTTGGTGGAGGACTTGAGATAAGTTTTATCTTTTTGATTTAGACTACTTTTGATTTTAATTGAGACTTATTGTTGGTTTGACAATGATTTCTTCTTTTAACTAAAGTGTGGTTTTGTTTTCTCCATGGATTCTGAGTATTTTTCTTTATCTTTCTTCTTAAAATGATAAGTAATTAAGTTTTGGATGGAATTTGTGGAGAGAATTGATCTTTAATGTTGGAAGAAGTTGTGATGATTTAAATCCATGCACTTCATTTACTTCTTTATTTGACCAATCCAGATGTTAAAATCTGTTGTAAGAACATGTAAGAACCGGTCTGATATTGTCTCAGTCAATAATTGGAAAGAATCACATGAGGTTGTGTGAATGAGAATGTAATTCATATGATTGAGTGCAAATAAATAGAGAAATATTCATTGATGGGTGTATAGTTAGAGGACTTTAAAGTGGTAGGTTAAAGCCCCCAACTTGGTTTATTGTTTTAGGTTCTGATACAAGAATGTTAGCCCCCGGGTGGAGGGAATCGAGGGAACTCTAGAGTGAGAGCTAGTATCTTCTCTACCTAGCCGGTCTTCAAAACTGTTCAAACTTTAAATTAGCCAATGTTCTTTATAACATCTCTAGTAAGGATAAATAATATTATTATTCCTATTTGACATAACACAATTTACATACTTCCACAACAAAATTCTTATATTTATTACTGATTCATGATAAGAAGAAATATATTTTCATATTAAATACTTTTCTTATACAAAAACTTTAGTTATCTTTTTACTGTTTTATTAAAATATCAAAAATACCAAAAATATTTTAATTTTAAATTCCAACAAAAATCATTTTTATTTTAATTAATTATCTTTTAAAAAAATTAGAAAACTTTACTTATTAAGAAAATATCTATAGTTTAAGTAATTGTCTTTTTAAAAATAGAAAGTTTGTGCATATTGCATATTTTAAATACTTGTCTTTTTGAAATAGAAAGTTTGTTTTTTAATAGTGCATATTGCTAATTTTTTTAAGTAATTATTTTTTTAAAAATAGAAAAAGTTTCTAAAAAGTGCATATTGCATAATCTTCTATGTGGGGGTTCGATATTCAGGTCTTAATAAAAAAGTCCTATATTACTTGATAACGATACGTATACTCGTGTAGTATTCCAATATAAATATATATAAATTAAAAAATTAAATTCTTATTTTTCTTTTGAATCAAGTTTTTGGTTTTGTTGCAAAACAAGGAATCATAAGTGAAAAATACCATCAAAACTATTGTTATACTGTGCATAAGCATTAAGACATCCGTGAATCAAGTTTTTGGCGCCGTTGTCAGGGAAGAAAACTAAGTAAATTTCTATTTTTAGAAAGTATTATTTAAAATTTAAATATTGTATCTTATTTTGTATGTTTTATTTTATTTTATTTTATTTTTTTATGTTAGTATATATGTAGTTCAGGTTCTGAAGGACTAGTGCCCTATGATTCTGAATTGGAAAGAACTATTAGAAAAATTAAAAAAGCCAAAAAAATTAAAAATCTTTAAAAAATAAAAAAGAAATACAGAAATGATAAATGAAAATAATCAAAATGCTAAAATTCATCAAGAGTTTAGACCTTTAAGAGATTATGTCAACCCTAACTTAGGTGAACTTCATTGTAATATTCAAAAACCTAGTGTAGTGGCTAATTCATTTGAGCTTGAACCTGCTATTATCCAAATGGTATCAAATAATCAGTTTGGGGGATCACCAACCGAAGATCCAAATTTACATCTTACTAATTTTCTAGAATTGTGTGCTACATTTAAATACGATGGTGTTTCAGATGATGCCATAAGACTTAGGTTATTTTCTTTCTCACTGAGGGATAAAGCTAAGATGTGGCTGAATTTATTATCACATGGATCTATCAGAACTTGGGGTGATTTAGCACAAAAATTCCTTGCTAAATATTTTCCTCCATAAAAATTGCGAAGCTTAGAAATGATATTACATCTTTTAATCAGTTTGAAGGGGAATCTATTTATGAAGCATGAGAACGATTTAAAGTGCTCTTAAAAAAGTGTCCACACCATGCTATACAAGATTGGTTAATAATTTAAACCTTTTAAAATGGATTAATTGGTTCTCTTAGATCTATTATCGATGTCGCTGCTGGTGGTTCATTGATGTCAAAGCCATTTCATAACGCTTATGCTTTAATTGAAGAGATGGCTACCAAGAATTTTCAATGGCCTTCTAAGAGGGTTAATCCAAAAAAAGTAGCCAATATTTATGAAACTGATGCATTTCTATGTTAGCAAATCAAGTTTTTGTAATGTCAAGGAAGTTAGACCAATTTGGAATGAATTTTTCTCAACCAATTTTCATGATTGAAGAGAATTCATTAGGCCCAATGGTAGATTCTCAAGCATCATTAGAAACTTTGAATGTCATAGATAATAAGCAAAATAACTCATATTCCAATTATTATAACCCAAGTTGGAAGAACCATCCCAACTTAAATTGGAATAATAATTCGGGTGGTAATAATCAACAATGGGGGAACAACCAAGTAAACATATTGGGAAACTGGAATAACCAAGGGAATAATAATTATAGATCTACTTATCCTTCAGGAATCAATAGTAATACACAATTTAAGGATAAGAAGGTTTCTATAGAAGAAGTGGTGTTACAAATGGGTAATCGGCTACAAAGTCAAGGAGCTACAATTAGAAATATTGAGAATCGACTTGGGCAAATTGCAAGTTCATTAAGTAATAGATCCCAAGAAAACTTCTTAGTTATACTGGATCAATTCCAAAAGACCAGAATAAAGAGCAAGTTAAAGCCATTGTCGGCACTATCTTGGTTTGGAGGAGTTGCCCGTAAGAAGCTGTCAGTCACCGGAATCGAATTCCCGTCACTCGCTTCGGAAAGACAATTTAATATTTTAGAAAAAATATGAAATCAAACTGACCCCATATTTTTCATAGTTTTAAATGAAAGATCGTTGTACCTCAAACCCTATATCTATCCTGAAGGATAAACACAAGACTTGAGGATGAGGCTCAATGAAATGAACTAAGAAATGTATGAGGTCTGTTTGGTCTCCGAAACCGTTTTATTTGCCGAAAATTTCCCCTATTAAATATGAAGAATTAAATAGGGTTTATATTTAGTTGGGTTCAAGAAAAGCTTCTTAGAAGGGCAAGCCCCTATAGTTAATGACATCTTTAAATGACCAAAGTCATCTAAGAAAACTCTCAATAAAAATCAAGAAATATTATCTTCAAGGAATTCAAAGGAAAGGACTTTTTAATGAAATCAGACAAAGAGGTGTGAAAGGGGAATGGTTCAAATTTAGAATATTTTTATTGTAGAATCCAAAGGAGGAAGAACTAGGGGATGACATAGATCCGGAGGAGAACCTCGGTGCCTTCCCAGTTTGTCCTATTGTTTGGCTTCAATTTTGAGGAGAAAAATTTAAGTGTTTCATCCAACCAATTTTATTAATTTAGGGCTTACATTTGTGTGGAACGATCACACAAATAGCCTAGAAGATGTGAGGATTTAGGTCGTGACGAATGACAACCTCATAATCCTAGACGATTTATGGCTGATATTGTACAACAGAGCTGTACAAATGCCTAAAGATGAGTTGAGGATTTATGTTGCATGAGCAGACTACCTCGAAGTCCTATAGCTTGGTTATTTAATTATAAGGGAGGAAATTAGTTTAGCTGTGGAAGACAAGTTTTGTTGTTGAAGATGGTCATGTTGCCCACCATGCTAGCTTCATGCTCCTTGCCGTGACCAGCTTGAGTTTTTTAGGGTGTCCAATTATGATGTCAAATCAGGCGGCCCTATGGTTGAAGTTCTTTAAATGTTATGGGGGATGTTAAAGTTGATTAGAGCGACACCGGTTAGGATTCTACGATTCCCTCATTCTGGTACCACGATTTTCTATTGGATTCACTTAGTTCAAATAAATTTACTAAACTCAACTTAATGAGTTCCATAATTTCATTTAAACCGTGGGAAGCCTCGTTAGCAACCGTAGGTTACCTCCTCCGAGGGGATCCAGATCATCTGATAGAGATGTATTAATTTAGTTGTAGTTGTTATTTTGTGTGATGTTTGTGATTAAACTTTGAGTTGTTTTATATTTTGAATGTTGTTGGGGTGAATTTTATCTTGGTTGATTTTAGTTTTAGTTTTGGTTTTAGTTTTGTGGCTATCCTAGGAGTTTTGGTTTTCATGCAGGGTGGCATCATTGTTTAGCATGCAGGTTTGTATTAACATAAAAAGTACAGTATGAAAGTACAAGAAAGACAACGCTGCAAACTGTAAAAGCGTACCTGGCGAGTCTTCTCGTTCCACCACCTGAAACTCAAAATGCATGTCAGGGCATTTTATGTGAAACAGAAAAGTAAATTTTTGTGACCTTCTAACCCTAGGTCATATCTTGGTGGGTCTCTATTAGTTTGATTAAGAATGATTTTGTTAAACAAAGCACATTAAGTTTAGTAGACCCCTGAGCTATCTAACATGTTAGGAGAAAAAAGCAGGTTCATGCTTCCCTCTCACTACCCAGTGAAAGGCCTCGAGCTCATTTAAACTTATTGTGTTGCTTAATAATTCACCCTANGTTTTATATTTTGAATGTTGTGGCTGTGAATTTTATCTTGGTTTATTTTAACTTTAGTTTTGGTTTTGGTTTTGTGGCTATCCTGATAATTTTAGTTTTCATGTTATGTGACATCGTTGTTTAGCATGCAAATTTGTATTACTGCGTTGTAAACTATAACAAAATACATGACGAGTCTTCTCGTTCCACCACCTGAAACTCAAAATACATGTCAGGGCATTTTATATGAAGTAGGAAAGTAAGGTTTTGGCGACCTACCTAACCCTAGGTCATATCTTGGTGGGTCCCTATTAGTTTGATTAAGGATGACTTTGTTAAGCATAGCACATTAAGTTTCGTAGACCTCTGAGGTATCCAACAAGTTAAGAGAAAGAAGCAGGTTCACACTCTCTCTCACTACCTGGTGAAAGGCCTCGAGCTCATTTAAACTTATTATGTTGCTTAATAATTCACCCTATGAACACCCTAATGCTCAATGAATATTGATGTCCTAATTATCTCTAAAAGTAGGGTAATTATTATTTGTAATTTAATTTGAAAGATTATGTGAATGAAGACCCTTAAAGGGGGCAAGCTAGTGTTGTTGGAACACTTAGCCAAATTTTGGTCCTAATTGGGCTTGTGGTGTTTTAATAGTGTTAAACGTTTTGCTATGTTTGCTTTTCTAATCCTCATTTAATTTGTCTTGATTTAACTTAGATCACTACTATGCCCTTAAGACCTAGGTGAGGGTCATAATTGATTTTGAAAATGTTAAGTTTTAGGTGATCATGATTCATTATTTGAATTTCTTTTGAAAATCAAATAGGGGTATTAAATTGATTAATTATTGACTTCAAAAGTCGTACCCCTAGGTCCAAGGTTCATTTAATTTTAATGAACTTCCAAATTTTAATAATTTAGAAATTTATTAATTTATCCTTTTAATTAGGAAAGTGAGGTTGGTTTCTTCCAATTAATCTCCTTTTTAATTGCAGCCATCCAAAAAAGTTAATTAAGATCAGAGGTTATCCATTTCCCTCCTTGAACTAAGCCTAAATGTTAATTAAGGTCAAATACCTAAAATTACACTTTTGCCCCTAAGGCTCTAACGCTTCATAGTTTGTCAAATTCAATTCAAATAATTTTGAAATTTTTATCTTACCTTATTCATGGGTCAATTAAGATATCAGAGAGAAAATGTTATTTTTCAAATTTTAATTTAATTTATATAATTATTTTCATGTAAAAATTGGATTTTCCAATAGAAATTTGATAACTTGACCAAGGTGAAGTCTAATCACTTGAAATTTTAACTGGACATAGTCTTAGACTAGAGAACCATTTGGACCAAATTTCATGATTTTTTGAATTTTATTTGAATAATTGTAATTATTTTAATTTTTGGGTACTTATTAAATATAAAATATTTTAAATGTGGAAAATTAAGTTTTACATTCTTAAAAAATCTCCCTAAGGTCAGAAAACCTAGTGAAGCAAATTTTATATTTTATTTATTTTTTATTTATTGGAATTATTTTAATAGAAATCCATTTTTTAGCCTTTAAAAATTATCTTAAGCTTCAAAATAAAATATCTTTATTTAGAAAATCAGGAAAAATATTCCAATTATTTTTAAGTGCTTAGAAAATAATTTAGAACATTTTCATGAATTTTATTATTTTTGTAATTTTTATGAATTTTTAATTATTTTAAATATTTAAAAATAGGCTAAAAATGAAGTTTTTATCTTTATAAAATTTCCCTAATCTCAGAGAGCTCCAAAAATAAGTTTTCATAATTTTTTGAGTTATATTTTGATCATTAAAAATCAATTTAGTGCAAAAAAATATATTTAACTTGAAATATCAATTTAGGTCATCAAATGGACTCAAAATGCTTGAAATTTTTATGGGGAGTTCTCTAGATCTTAAAAAACAATGGAGATAAAAAATAAAGTCATTTTGATGTTTGTGTTTTCCGAAATTAATTACCTTAGTGATTTAGGGTTTATGAAGATTAGGTGCATTTTAAATGAATTGACTCATGAGAAATTTTCTTAAGGGTTCTCTAGTCATAGTAAACCTTCCAAAATTTTCATAGATTTTTCTAAGCAATGTGCTAATTATTATGATTAATTTAAGCAAATAATGTGCAGAAACTTGAAAAATATGGATCTCTATCTAGAGGTCTCCTCTGACTTTGGAAAAATCAGGGAGTGTTTCCCTTGACAGAGTCTACAACATGTCAAAAATTCAAGCCATGGTGAATTGCTTATATGCATGGAGAATTAAATGACTCAAGATAGTGTTTAATTAATTAAAAATAAAACATGCGTCAAACAAACTTCAAATTATTTCCACATTGCTCTCCTCTATTCACTGAGCAAGTGGACATTTTTATTTTATTTTTGTGACCTTTCTACACCAAGGTATGGATTTTTAAAGTTAGGGGTCATTTTCTAATTTTTTTATTCCCTATTTATCTATTTAAACGCGCGACACTGACGGGATTCTAGGCAGCTCCGAAGCTCCACGCGACGTGCTTCTATTTGACGTCGTCGTCCACGCTAGCAGCCACACATCCTGTGGTTCATATAAGGAAGCGTTGTCCGACTTCATCTTGACCGTTCATCCGATACACGCTTGATCGAATGGC
This sequence comes from Phalaenopsis hybrid cultivar, assembly GCA_002079205.1. Lineage (NCBI taxonomy): Eukaryota > Viridiplantae > Streptophyta > Magnoliopsida > Asparagales > Orchidaceae > Phalaenopsis > Phalaenopsis hybrid cultivar. Next base: position 5,259 of record JXCR01108052.1, on the reverse strand, counting down.
GCTCCGTCATCGTCCCCAATGGCCTAGCCCGAGAACCGTCCATCATCAAGGCTTAATATCTCCCTCATTTCTCAACCAAATTGAATGAATTTTTTTTAAAATGCTCGTCTAGACTAGAGGAACATATCTATACAGTTAAGATGCCATGAAATTAATCCCAAGAAAATGGAGAGTCAAAAGAGGCTCGAGATGAGGAGGAGTCCAATACCTTTTCTCTAAGAAAGGAAGCTTCAATCAGAGGTGCTTGGCACGTTCGTTGGAGACCAAGGAGGCTAGGGATTGAGCCTCTTACCATGGTGTAAGGTCTAGGTATGAGTTCGGTCAGGCTCGATTTCAGGTGTTGATCGAAGTCTATGCTAGGGGCTCTGTGGAAGGGGGATTTGATGGAGCTTTGTCTTCTTTCAGCGTTATGAAGGTGTGGGTAATTTTAATTTTAGTTTGGAGGATTGTGGAGGTGTGTTGAGCTCTGTCCTAGTTTTAGGAAGAAGTTTGAGCTCAAAATTGAGCTTCCATAGTGGGAATCAGTGGGGGAAAGTGATTGGATTGCACTGAGGAGGTCTCAAAGAAGCTCTGTGAGTGATTTAGGAAGCTCTCTCTAAGATCATTTCAGCACTTCCTTCATGGTCGTGGAGGTGAGCTTCATAAAAATGGATAAGGGGTGGTTGTCATGGCTAATTAGGAGGTGCAATGTGGTGGTTAGGTGGAGAAAAGAGAGGCTCTAACACCTCATTTAGGTGAGGTGGCCTCTAGGCTTGAATTGGGTGAAGTTTAAGGGGAGTTGTCCCTCAGTTTTGGCTTTTCTGACGACTAGGTTGACCGACCATGGTAGGGGGAGATGGCTAGGAGCTCAGGGAACTCAAGGGAATATGTCACATCAATTTAATGGGCTGAGGCTTAATTTTGGAAAAAAATATCTTAAGCTTAAGCAATTATGGCATGTAATCCATTAATTTAAGGGACCATTGGTCCATGGCCTAGCTTAGGTGGTTAGGTGAGTTTTAGCTGGGTCTTAGGATCCAAATAATGGCTGTGGAGTCATTAATTTGATGGCTTTGCGGTGGTTAGGCTACATTTAGTGCTTAGGTCCATGTAGGTGCTAATGACCAAAACTTGGGTTTGGGCTAGGATGGCCATGTCCTTGAGCCCAATTGATTGATTCAATTGATGTAGATGATTGTAATGAACATTTTTTTGATGAAGGATTGAAAGGATTTTGAGTTCAATTGAATGGTCAATTTGAAGGAATTTGAAAACTTAGTCATTTTGGGCATGTTGGGCTAAACTTGGGTCTAGATTAGGCTAGCCTTGAGCTAAGTCTAAATTGATTGCTAAGAATGGTTAATAGGAATTCCATGAAGATTTTTTAACATGAATTGGGTGCCAATTTTGGGATTAAAACAATCAATTTGGTGAAATTGGGGCATAGCCAATTTGGGGAAAAATTTGGGGCTTTTGGACTTAGGTTGAAATTAAATGAAATTGAGACTTCACCAAGGCCAATTGATGGTCAATTTTGATGTGTAGGAATGTGATAAAGAGTTTTCAACATAAAACATTGCCAATTGAGGGGGCTATGGATTCAACTTGGTGAGATTAGGTCATGTGCCCAAAATTGGTGGTTTGACCTAATTCAAAAATTGGGTCCAAAGAATGGGCCGATTGGGCTTGAATTTGGTTTATTTTGGTCACATTGAAGGTGAATTTGAGTTTAATATTGAAATTTGGGGAGATTGAGATCAAATTGATGGAAATTTGAAGTGGATTTAGGGAGATTTGGGCCTTTAATGGCAATTTGGGGGTTTTGATCAAAGATGATCAAATTGGCCTAATTGGGTCATGTGGTAGTTGAGAAAAATAAAATTGGGAATATTTGGAATATTTTAAGAATTTTGACCAAATTTAGGGTTTCAAGGGTACTTAGGTAATTTGGGGGAGTTTAGGGACAAAAGACCAGACTGAGTATTTTGTTTAAAATTGGGGAACTAACCACCAAAAGTAAGCCATGGACCAATGGAAACCTCATTTGGGCCCTCTATGTACTTGTCTTAGCTAAACCCTAGCCTAGGGCTAGTAGGTTTGGGGGACCATCTACATGAGTTTCCCAAAGGCTCAAGGGATCAAGTCAAGAAATTCTGGGTTTATGATAGTGAGTGAAGTGAGTGCCTTAGCTCTATACCAACACCCAAGGTCAAACCTAAGGTCAAATAGCCCTATAGGAACTCTCCTTGAGCTCCCCCATAACGACCCCACCTACTAAGTGCTAGAGGTTATGACCAATATGTGGAAATTCAAGTTGAGTAAAGAAAAGTTTAGAATTTCTAATGGTGAGGGTGCATTTTTCTAGTTCTCTAAGAATAGTCAATAGGAAAGTCCTATGGCTAGACCGTAGGCTATTAAAGTGAAAGACTAGACCTCAACCAAAAATGAGGTCAACAAATGGACCCCCAGTATGTGTGGTATGCTGGGCAAGCACACCACACATATTGGCGTTGACTGATGAGATCAATAAAACTAATACAAACTTTCAAGTCAATAGACCTATAAGTTATGTGTAGAGTTGTGTTTGCTATTTGTTTCTGATGGGGAATATAGAAAGTGAATATTTGATCAAAGTCAAGAAGTAGAAACTCTCGCTAGGGATTGAAGAGTGGATTTTGATTTATTGGATTTCAGGAATTTATGGAAGACGGGAATCAATGTGTAAGTGCTGACCCCCGGGGATTTGAAATTCAGGTATGAATTTTAGAAGAGAGTCGGAAGTTTGGGACTGACCCTGAAAGGGTACATCAGAAGGTAATGACTGATTCAAAATGAGAATTGCCAGGTAAGGGTAAATCTCAAAAGAGAGCTTCAGAAGGTAAGGACCGACCTCGAAAAGGGGTGAATCAAAAGGTAATGACTTTTTCGAAAAGAGAATTGACAGGTAAGGGTTAATCTCGAAAGAAAGGTTGGAAGGTAAGGACTGACCTCAAAAGGGGTGAATCAAAAGGTAGAGACTGATCTAAAATGAGAATTGGTAGGTAAGGGTCAATCTCAAAAGAGAGCGTCGGAAGGTAAGGTCCGACCTCGAAAGGGTTGAATAAGAAGGTAGTGACTGATCCAAAATGAGAATTGACAGGTAAGGGTACATCTCAAAAGAGAGCGTCGGAAGGTAAGGACCAACCTCAAAAGGGGTGAATCAGAAGGTAGTGACTGATCCGAAATGAGAATTGACAGGTAAGGGTCAATCTCAAAAGAGAGCATCAGAAGGAAAGGACCAACCTCGAAAGGGGTGAATCAGAAGGCAGTGACTGATTTGAAATGAGAATTGACAGGTAAGGGTCAATCTCAAAAGAGAGCATCATAAGGTAAGGACCGACCTCGAAAGGGGTGAATCAGAAGGTAGTGACTGATCCGAAATGAGAATTGACAGGTAAGGGTCAATCTCAAAAGAGAGCGTCGGAAGGTAAGGACCAAACTCAAAAGGGGTGAATCAGAAGGTAGTGACTGATCCAAAATGAGAATTGACAGGTAAGGGTCAATCTTAAAAGAGAGCGTCGGAAGGTAAGGACCGACCTCAAAAGGGGTGAATCAGAAGGTAGTGACTGATCTGAAATGAGAATTGACAGGTAAGGGTAAATCTCAAAAGAGAGCGTCAGAAGGTAAGGACCGACCTTGAAAGGGGTGAATCAGAAGGTAGTGACTGATTCAAAATGAGGGTCAATCTCAAATGAGAGTGTCAGAAGGTAAGGACCGACTTTAAAAGAGGTGAATCAGAAGGTATTGACTGATTTAAAATGAAAATTGACAGGTAAGGGTCAATCTCAAAAGAGGGCGTTGGAAAGTAAGGGCCAACCTCGAAATGGGTGAATCAGATGGCAGTGACTGATCTGAAATGAGAATTGAAAGTTAAGGGTCAATCTCAAAAGAGAGCGTTGGAAGGTAAGGACCGACCTCGAAAGGGGTGAATCAAAAGGTAGTGTCTGATTCAAAATGAGAATTGACATGTAAGGGTCAATCTTAAAGGAGAGCGTCGAAAGGTAAGGACCGACCTCAAAGGTAATGGATCAGAAGGTAGTGCTGATTTGGAATGAGAATTGATAGGCAAGGGTCAATCTCAAAAGAGAGCTTCAGAAGGTAAGGACAGACCTCGAAGGTAATGAATCAAAAGGTAGTGACTGATTCAGAATGAGAATTGACAGGTAAGGGTCAATCTCAAAAGAGAGCATCGGAAGGTAAGGACCGACCTTGAAAGGGGTGAATCAGAAGGTAGTGACTGATTCAAAATGTTAATTGACAAGTAAGGGTCAATCTCAAAAGAGATTGTCAGAAGGTAAAGACCGACCTCGAAAGGGGTGAACAGAAGGTAGTGACTGATTCAGAATGAGAATTGACAGGTAAAGGTCAATCTCAAAAGAGAGCGTCATAAGGTAAGGATCGACCTCAAAAGGGGTGAATCAGTAGGTAGTGACTGATTTGAAATGAGAATTGATAGTTAAGGGTAAATCTCAAAAGAGAGCGTCGGAAGGTAAGGACCGACCTCGAAAGGGGTGAATCAGAAGGTAGTGACTGATTCAGAATGAGAATTCTACAGAGTTTGTAGTGTTTAATTTAAAGACATGTGTTGTATGTAAAGGTTGACATTATTGAAGAGGATTTGTGAAAATTTACTATTTTTTTTTGCACAAAATATGAAATTCTGCGGGGATGTGAAGAGAATTAGTACAGACAAAGATAGTTGTGCTACGCGAGCAAAGAGTAAGAAATTCCAAAATCGAGAGAATCCACTAAACAAATTTATTTTATTTTCTTGTTGTTTTTATCATATTTAATTTTCAAAAATATGTTTTTCAAATTTTTTTTTTAGTTGGTCAATTTTTTTAAAAGATATTTTTCTATTTAAATTTATCATAATTTATATTCTTTTCATTATTTTTTTATTTGAAAGTTTCTTTTTTTCTTTAAAATGTTTGTTGTTTTGTTCTTCGTTCATTGTAGTTGTGAACCAAGACATGGTTTAATGGCTTTTATCCATCGCACCGAGAAGGGTAATTGAACAATCAGACAAATTTTCCGAAAGGAATTTCAATAATCTGCTTTAATAAAATATTACAGATGAAAAGTAGGCCAATGCCTCAAAAAGAGTACAATAGGCAAACTGCATGAAGTTACATCTAGAATGTGTCATGTCCAGTACATATCATGGATTGATCATGTTTGATACATATCATATCTATAATGTAGTAGAGAAGAAAGAGAAACCCTCTGAATATCTATCCC
>JXCR01108046.1:0-18643 GCA_002079205.1 Phalaenopsis hybrid cultivar | reverse complement strand
AGTGTCACTTGAGGAGAAGTAAAATTTAAGTTTGGGGGATTTTGATACACCAAAATAATATACTAATTTAAGTACCTATTTTACACTTATTTTTTGTGATATTGCATTTTAGAGAAGTTTATTTTAGTGTCTTTATTGCAAGTATTTTATTTTTAGGCATTCGAAGCAAAAATGACAAAAAAAATGAAATTTGGAGCTAAAAGAGCCAATTTTGGGTTCTAGCACATAATGCTTCAGATTGGTGCATGATACACCAAAATCCAGAGAGCTTGCGCGTGATGCGCCAGATCGGTGCTTGATGCACCAGGGAAGATTTTTCTAAATTAAGGTAGTTTGAGACAAATTTTGCGTCAATTTTTGAAGGGATACTTGTTCTACACACCCCTTGGAGTAATTCAATATATTTAGACACTTTGGAAGGTTCTTTTATGAAGGGATAACTCTTGGATCAAATGACATGTCATTTAAATTTAAAAGAGTTGACTTTTGGATGGAGGTTTGGAGGAAATTTTGAATTATTTTCCAAAGGAGAAAGCATAAAATAAAAGAATAAGACTTAAAGAACTTAAAGAACTTAAAGAGGGGGATGGGGGGGAAAAGAGTTTTGGTGGGTGGCGTGAGAGTTAGACAGGGAGAGAAGAGGAGATTTTTTTTTAAGTTTGTAAGAGGAGAAGGAATGTGAGAGATTTCTTCTTCATTACATTTCTAAGAGAGAATTGGGAGTGTTTGTAAAGAGAGAGAGACTTGGAGAGAACTTCTAGGAAGTTGCTTGGGAAGGATTGTGAGATAAGTTGTATTTTTATTTCTTTTATTTTGTAAACTTATTTTATATGTGAAATTCATGTTTTATTGTATCCTTCTCATGAATTCTGAGTAGCCTTCTTTATCCTTCTCCCTACTTTGAAGATATGGTTTTTTGAAGAATAGATTTTGTTTTCTATGGTTTTAAATGATAATAATTTGTGATGATTTGAACTCCGAGCTTCATTTACTTTTTGATCTGGCCAATGGAAATGTTAAAACTTGTTGAGAGAGATATATGTTCTTAAATGAGGTATGATTTCTACATCATAAGGAGAATAACATTTGATTTCATGGGAGAGTATGTCATTCATGTCAGAATTGGATATTTTAATTAATGCGAGATTGTTAGTCCTCAGAGGAGGGAGTAGTTGGAGCTCTGAAGTGGTAGCTGGTATCCTCCTAGCCTAACCACGGAATTAGGGACCAAACTCTGGATTAATCAATGTTCTTTATAAGACTCAGAAGAGGGTAAAGAACATGATTGCTCTTATTTGACACAAAACAGTTTTTATATATATTTTCAATTGATTTGAATTTCTTCAAAAATCATATACTCATTGTAAAGGGGAATGACACTTTCTTAAATTTGAACTTTCTATCACAACAAAAACTTTGTTTAATTTTTGCAATTTTATTTCTGAAAGTTTAGTATTTAGTTTAGTTTAATTTTTGCAATCTCACATCTATATTTTAATTAGACTTCACCTAAGTAGTTAATTTTTAAATTTCACACTTTACTTTTATTTTTTGTGTTTATTATAAAATAATTTCTAAACTTTACCTTAGGAATTTCCAACTTCCCGATTGGATCGATATCTAGGACTCCATTAGAGCCTTTTTATTACTTGCTTGATACGTCTACTTGCGTTGATATTTAAGAGAGATTTGAAAGTTTAAAAAAGAGTTTTAAAGAATAAACTATATTTATAAAAGGTGTTTTGTTAGGATTATATGGTATATTTATTATAAATCTGCCTGCATCAAGTTTTTGGCATCGCTAAGTGGTGTCAACTTCATTAATATTTGCATTACAAATCTCACCATGTCATTCACCAACAATGATGACTGACTATCTTGAAACTGCAAATAAATTTCATCAATGTTAGATGCATGGAGTAGTCTTACGCCAACCGCCAAACGTATTACAGCCAAAGATTGCATCTTGGTCATTTGAATGTTGGGGCATAGACATAGTGGGCCCAATAAACCTTCCATCATCTAAAGGACATTGATTCATTTTAGCTGCTATATATTACTTCTCCAAATAGGCATAAGAAATACCGCTCAGAGAAGTTAAAGAAGAAAAAGTTCTCCATTTCTTCAAAACACACATTATCTACAAATTTGGAATTCCTCGAAGGGTCATATCAAACAACAAACTAGCCTTCGAAAATACAAAAATGAACAACTTCATCCAAAGCCATGAAATATATTGAAAATATTTGACAATTCAATGCCCCAAAGCCAATGGATTGGCTGAGGCTTTCAACAAAAAACTAATCCAAAATCTGAAAAAGACATTGACTAATAGTCTGAGACAATGGTGTGAATGATTGATAGAAGAACCTCTATGTGCCTATCATACTAGATACCAAACACCAACACGATCAACACCATTTGCTTTGGTATATGTTTCTAAGGTTGTACTTGAAATTTAAATGCAAATGCCTTCTCTCAGGATTGCAATTGAAAAAAAGATAAATGAAGAAGAAAATGCAAAATTACGACTTGTAGAAGTGAAATCTTAGAAGGTAAGAACCTACAAGCCCAACTGAATTTTGAATTATATCAAGTAAAAATGATACAAGCCCATGACAAATTGGTTCCCTCTAGGACATTTTGAATTGGGGATTTAGTTTTAGTATTCCGAAGACCTATCCTTGCTCAATAAGTAATAAGTGGAAAACTTGAATAGATATGGGAGGGCAAGTATGTAGTTGAAAAGACATATTCAAGAGGATCCTATCAGTTGGTCGATTGTTAAGGAGAAAGGGTTTTACTCTCAATCATTGGATGGTACTTACAAAAATATTATGCAATAAGAAAAATAATGACTGGTTTGTAAATTGAGAAAAAAATAATAAAATGAATTTGAGTTTCTTTCGATACAACCTTTTTGAGATTTCCTTCTTGCTCATTAAACATGTGTTTATGAGCATGGCTTCTTAAAACGAGATGAATGAATCATCAAACAAAATTTCTCGACATTCACTTTAATAATTTGACCTAAAACCAGGTTTGAAATGTTTAAATTAACCTGTCACTTGCAGGGAAAGTGTCAAACAACAGAATTTTGTTCACTTTCCAAAGTGATGTATGTTTGGCACTGGACCGCCGATGCATCGACAAATGATCAAGAATCCATTTTGATTTTAATCTGACACAAGTTGAATTATTGTATAATGGACAACTGCTAACTATTATCAATAAAGAACAAGAAGAGGGGAAATCACCTGTGCTTGAATTCAGAACCTGACAACAAAATATCACTCAAGAAAAAGTGAAATCGACAAGACAAAAAAGAAAACTTGACAATGAAAAACTGAAATCAGTGGTAGCTGCTGTAGCGCAAGGGATTGTGGAGGCATCTATTGTTGGAGTCAAAAAGATTACATCAGGATTGACTCTAACTCAAAGATGAACTGTAACAAATGGCTTAAAAGACTTGAAGAAAAAAATGATAAGAAAAAGAACCCAAGGACGAAGTTGAAGAAGAAGTTCACTTTCCAACTCCTGACTATACACATGGAGAGATATATCCTATTCTAGGAGTTGAAATTTGGATTCTAAAAAAGAAGAAGCAATAGAAAGGATTGTCTTACCTCTGAGTTCATATGTATCTATTCTCAACCTCACAATGTCAGATGAACAAATCAATAGATAAATCACTTATGTAGAATAGCCCAACATCATTCATAATATTAAACAAGATTATTTTGAACAGTTTAAACATGTTGATGGTAGTACAATTAACATACTAGAAGCTATTCAATAAGTTACCAATGTTTTTGAAGAAGATGAACAAGCAACTCTCGTCAAACATGTGATGGAAGCGCGTGATCATGAATGAGCTGGAAATTTAAAAAGGAAAAACCTAGTCCAAGCCAAATAAATTAATACGTGGCAAAGCATGAGTAACTATCCAATATGAATGCTGTTATAATTATCCTAAGAGCGAGACAGAAACACTCCAGGAAACTTACAACTTGAACAAGTAGATCTGATGCCTGTCATGATTATCTAGATCACAAGCAATTGGTGGCTTGGAAAATAATTGTTGAACTCACTTTTGTGAGGACTCATTACCAATGACATCCATAATTCATATTAAGAAGGATTCTACTACAGTTGACTGCCGTGATTATCCATAATTCATTGTCGATGTCTGTCATGATTACCCATAATTTATTTTGAAGACATTCTTTATGGATCAAAGAAACTCTAAATTGGGGACATATTGACCACTTTGGTCAAACATTGACCACATCGACCAACCTTCGACAAAATTGGTGAAATTTGGTCAAAATGGCAATCCATGACCTAATGACCATCACATTGACCACATTGGTTAACCCTTGACTGAAGTGGTCAAATTTTGTCAAAATGGTCAATTCATGATTTAATGATCACTACATGGACCATATTAGTCAAACCTTGACCTAAATTGGTCAAATTTGGTCAACTTTGGTCAACCTTAGTAAACTTCAGTCAAAATATTCAATTTTGAACCAAATTGATAAGAATGGTCAAATGGTCAACATCCAAAATCATTTTGACCAATTTATGGGTTAATGTTATAATTTCCTATATTTTTAGTAAATTAAATAATTAATTCAAAATGGAATTATAAGGAAATAACCAAAATTAAATTTATACTCATGACATCACATATGATAATTAAAATCCATAAATGATTTTCAAAATTTAATTGAACACATGTATGGTTATCTATGGGTCATCCATGCCCCATAAGACCTATTATAACCCACGACACATCATCCTTAACAAAAGAAAAGAATCATTACGGAACAATCATGAAGTGAGGAACTTATTTGTCATTTCTTCATGGATTATGGAATGAAGATGTGATGAGCTCATTGATCCCAAAATTATACATGAGTAAAATTAATAAAGTTGACTTCACTTTGCATCAATGCCTATAACTTGATTCATTATTTATGAATAAGAAATTGAAGCAATTTATGTTGGAATTCTACGCATGTATATGTATCATTATCAAGTAATACATGACTCTCTGTTTTAGCCTCAAATATCGATCCCACAAGGAAGGTGTAAATTCGTAATGGGAATTTAAATCATGAAATTCACAACAATAAAGAAAGTTTACTACACTAATTTCAAATGTTTCGGGTGCTATCAAAACTAAATTACAGCGAAATTGTAAAGCAAAACTAAATAATAACTACTAAACTATATTTTTGTGACGAAGTTATGCAATATGAGAAAGAATATTTCCCACTACAATGAGTTTTTGGTTAAATGAGAGAGATAAATGGTTTTACAATTTTATGTGCCAAATAGGAGCAATTTTAATTCTCTACCCTCAGTCAAGTATTATAGAAAATCGTTGGCTAATCTTAGGTTTAGTCGCAAAATCCGTAGTTAGACTGGGAGAATACTGGCTCTCACACTAGAGCTCCCACTTCCGTTTCCCTGAAGGCCACTTCTTGATTCAGTTCTTAAACACTAAGACAAAATTGGAATTTTTTGTCTGTCACCCTAGAATCTCCAATTCTTCGCCTAGTATCATATATTTTTGTATTTATTTGCACACAATTCCATGAACGAAACACTCCTTCATGGAATCAAATGTAGTTCTCACTTTGTTGTGAAACTCATACTTCCTTTCTCAGATAGTATGTTTCACAACATATGTTAACATTTTAATTGGTCAAATCAAAAAGTAAATTAAGAATGGAGTGAAAAAAATCATCACAGTTTATTTTATATTTTAAAATTGGCACATCCAAATTATCTCTTCATTTGACCATATCTTAGAGTAGGGAGAAAGACAAAGAAACTGCTCAGACCTCATGAGAAAGATACGACAAAATATGAATTTCATAACGAAAAGAAAGTTTATACAATAATAATAAACTAACACCACTTATCTTTAACTCATCCTTAAAACAATTCCCTTGTAGCTCCTCTTGGATTCTTTCTCTCATTAAAAGACTCTTAATTCTCTCTTTGAAGATGTATGGAAGAAGAAATCTCTTACTTCTCTCCCTCTCAAAAAACTCTTAGGAGAAATCACACTTAGATTCACCACACTACACAATACACACAATGGAACACTAAAGAAAACTCAATGACACACTAACCTACCATTTTTCTGATCATTTTCTGTTCTAAATAGAGCATAATATCAGTTTTCCAAGAGTTGAATCAAATAAATCTTAAAAAAGTATCCAAATTTGGCGCCCACAATGGCGTCATCTGAGCCACCTGAAATTAATTTGGTGTTCTCTGTCAAATGGCGTCGTTGGCACCTAGTCTGGCACCTTCGGCCCACCCCCCACCCACTATTTTGGACTTTTTCTTTCATGCTGGCATCGTTGGCGCTGAGTATTTCTCCCCAAAACCCCATTTTGACTTCAAATTTCATCCTTTTTGCTTCTTTTTTGCTTCAAGTGCTAAAAATCATCAACTTACAATAAAACATTAAAAATACCTTTCTTTAAAGCGTAATATAACCAAAAATGAGTATAAATTATAGGTCTAAAAATGCATATATTTTTGGTGCATCAAAATCTCTCAAACTTGAATGTTACTTGTCCTCAAGTAACTCCTTTACTACATAAAAATATGACTGATAATAGAGAGTTTAGCTTATAGATTTCCATATTTTGGTCTACTAAATATCATAGCATAACTTAAGAAAAATTTAAAATATCTCAAGTTAGTAATAAAGGTTTAAGAATATCTAGCAGTCACGTCTAAGGTTCCTGATTCACTATTATTTTTAAGGAAAATTGCAAAGTGTTATATTAAAGCCACTTAGAATAACCATATGAAAAGGAATTTCATGAAAACTTTACTAGTAAATGTGCTAATACTTAAATAAATGTTTAGAGAATGTAGCTAAGCCTTCTTGCTTGAGTTGATTCATGTGAAGCCAATTTTTGATTGGGCATCTCCTCAAGCTTCTCCTCACATATTTTTTTTTCTTTTATTTCTCTTTTTTTTTTCTTTTGCTTTTTTGATTTTCTTCTTTTTTTTTCTTTTTCATGTAAGGATTACTATATTTGGATAACCTTTAATAATTTTGAACTTCACTATCCTCTTCTTAAAGTTAAAAACTTTTCACATTCCTTTACTTTATAAATTCATTATAGCTTTGAAGATTTTTTATAAAGTTTTAATCTTTTCTTTTTACCTGAAACTCTAAGATTCTCTATACTTAAAAAATATAAATTTATTTACTTAAAATGGAAAAACAGTCTTACTCTCTCATACTAAATACCTTAATCTCTAGAATTAAGGTATTTAGTATAATATCCAAGATAATGTCCAACGCTTCATTTCCATTTTCAATATAGCTTGCATCAATAGGATCCATAGGCTCCCAGGGTAATAACACTTTCTCCCAACTTTCATATGGTACTCGAGATTGGCTGCAAAATATGAAGATCACAGAAGGATGCCTAAGTTCATTTATAGGGCCATTCATTATAATCCCCATAATAGGTTTAAAAATAGTTGATCCCACATCAATGGGCTTTCCAATTCAAATGCTATAGTTTAAAATTGCACTTTCCTTTGTAACTTTATTAATTCTCATTGTAGGGAGTAATTTCACAGAGATGAAAATATGTCATTGTTTAGATATCGGATTTAGCAGTGAAGCAGAGAGACTAACGTACCCCTAATATCTGATTTCCTAATTATCGTTTTCATCCATAAAAAATCAATATAGTTCATACATCAAATCCTTCGTTGGATTAAAGTTCGCATAAGATAGATTGGCATGCTTTCTGTTGTAAACATATCATTAATTCATGACAGAGTAAATGGTACGCTCTTACCTCAAATGAAGACGACTCCTTGGATAATTCCATGAAGAGTGGCGTAGAATTCTTTTACCACTGGAATAGCTACTGTAGCGATAGTGTAGCATAAAACTTCCCAACATCTCATTATTATGATTTTCTCAATTTGCAAAATTGGATTACTCAATCCATGATTGATAAAGTTTCTTTCCTTGATAAGTCTCTTCTTCGTGATGAATTTGCCATATATTTTCTCCCCGTCAAAACTGATGAACTTTCTTCAATTGAAAATCCCATATCTTGAAATATTTTTGGAGTTGGAAGCCATGGATTTCAAAATTTGAAAGTACCTGGTCATCTAAAATGTTTTTTATGCCTTTAAAAGACCTTTAGGCAGTTATTTTAAAGCGAAATTCAGCCAAAGTCGGCAAAAAAGTCCTTGAACTGCCAAAATCGCATTGGGCACCATCAGCGCCCTAGATGGCATCATCGGTTCCATGGCTTTGTAAAAGGGTACAGGCAACACCAAAGTAAAAAATGCGTCTGTTTCGTCTTTGGTTCAATTCATTTCAAAATTTTCATCCATTTACCAATATTTATCTTGATTTATGATATATAAAATTGTGTAGGATTCTATGGTATTATTATCTCCTAATACATTAGAATAATTATTAAAAAAATACTAAGATATATATATATATATATATATATATGGGTTGCCTCCCACAAATCGCTTAGTTTAACGTCGTCAGCCTGACACACCAATGTTTATTCAAAATGAGTCATTATCAAGATTTCTTTACATTGTATCATTTGCCCTTTTTAATAATGTTTCAAGCGATGCCCATTAACTTTAAATATCTTTCCAATTTTAGGATCTTTAATAACAACAGTTCCATAAATATATACTTTGATCACATTGAATGGTCCTAGCCCTCAAGATTTTAGTTTTCCTGTAAATAATCTCAATCTAGTATTATGTAATAGAGCTTTTATCTAGGTTTAAATTTCTTTTTTATAATCCTCCTATCATGCCATATTTTCATTTTCTCTTTATAGATTTTTGCATCATCATATGCTTCATTTCTAATCACTTCAAGTTCATTGAGTTACAATAATCTTTTCTCATGAGCATCCTTTAGAATGAAATTGAATTCCGTAGTAGCTCAAAATGCTTTATGTTCCAAATCTACTGGTAAGTGGCATGTTTTACCAAAAATAATTTTATATAGGGACATTCCAATAGGAGTCTTATAAACAGTTCTGTATGCCCATAATGTAGTATCTAATCTAGCAGACTAATTCAATTTATCAGGATTTACAATTTTTTCTAAAATTTGCTTTATTTCACAATTTTATATCTTTGTTAGATTGCTAGTTTGGGGTTGATAAGCAGTAGAAAATCTATGTGTAATATTATAAATTCTAATCAATTTCTTGATCCTCTTCTTCCTAAAATGGGATCCTCCATTTGTAATAATCTTTCTCGGCATTCCATATCTTGTAAAATGTTTTTATTTAAAAATTTTGAAACTCTTAGAGCATCACATTCAGTTAAAGCAATAGCTTCAATCCATTTGGACATATAATCAACAACAAACAATATATATAAATTTTCAAATAAAGGAATAAATGATCCCATAAAATCTAACCCCCACACATGAAAAATTTCAACTTCCAATGTGTAATTCAAAGGCATTTCATTTCTTCTAAAAATATTTCCTACTCGCTGACATTGTTCACATGTTCTAATACTTTCATTAACGTATCTAAAAAGATTAGGCCAGTAAAATCCAGCTTGCAAAACTTTATGTGCAGTTCTACTAGTTCCAAAATGTCCTCCAAATTCATAATCATGGCATCATTCAATTATTTGTTCAATTTTTTTGTATGACACACATCTTCTGATGATCAAATCTTTACACTATTTATATAAATATGGTTCTACTCAAAAATAGAATCTTGCATCATAAATAAATTTCTTTAATTATTGATTCTTTACATCTGGTGGTAGAATATCACTCACTAAATAATTTACTATTTCAGCATGCCACGGTATATTCTTTATATCAATACCATACAATTGCTAATTAGGGAAAGTTTCTAAAATTTCATTTACAAAATCAGCTAATATTTCTTGTTCTAGTCTAGATAAATGTTCAGCTATTTGATTATTAGTTTGCTTTCAATCTACTGCAGCAATAACAAACTCTTACAACAGAAGTATCCATCTAATTAATCTCGGGTTAACATCCTTCTCTTGCATCAAATATTTGATAGCATAATGGACTGTATGCACTATACATTTAGTTCCAATTAAGTAAGGTCTAAACTTATCAAAGGCATAAACAATAGCTAATAACTCTCTTTCAGTATTGGTGTAAGTAATTTACGCAACATTTAGAGTTTTACTAGCATAATATATTACTTTAAAAACTTTTTTATACCTTTTCCCTAAAGCATCTCCAAAAGCATGATCACTAACATCACACATTCTTTCAAATGGTTTCTCCCAATCAGGTATAACTAATTTAGGAGCAGTGATTATTTTTTTTTGTTGCAGTCCTCATTAAATAAAAATTTCGTAACTTTTTTCTGAAAGCTGACATAATGACATAGTATTCTTTGAATAATTTTTTATATAACGCATGTAGAAACTAGCATGTCCTAGAAAACTTCTTACCCCTCTAACTGTTGTAGCAGGTGGTAATTTTATAATAACTTGAATTTTTGTTGGATCTACTTCCATGTCATTTTCAAAAATTTTATGCCCAAGTACAATTTAGTAATAAGTACAATTTAGTACTAAATTCCTCTTACAACCATAAATTGATATTTTTCCCAATTTAGTACTAGATTGATTTTTTCAAATAGTTCCAGAACATTTTTTAAATTATTTAAGCATAATTCAAATGAAGTTCCAAATACAGAAAAATAATCCTTAAATACTTCCATTCTATGTTCAATTAAATTAAAAAAAATTGACATAATACATTATTTAAATGTCACAGGTGTGTTACATAGTCCAAAAGGCATTCCACAAAAAAGCAAATGTTCCATAAGGGCTTGTAAAAGTTATTTTTTTCTTAATCCTTAGGAGCAATAAGAATTTAATGATACCCGATATATCCATCAAGAAAGAAATAATATTTTTCCCCAGCCAATCTATCCAACATTTGGTCTAAAAATGTTTCAGGAAAATGATCTTTCCTGGTGGCTAAATTTAATTTTCTATATTCAATACAAATTTGCCAGCCAGTAACTTATCTGATTAGAATTAATTCAGTTTTCTCATTTACATCAACTGTCACTCCTCCTTTCTTTGGAACACAATGGATTAGACTTACCCACGCACTGTTTGAAATAGGATATATAATTCTAGCATGTAACTGTTTTATTATTTCCTTTTTAATAACTTCTTTCATTATCGGGTTTAATCTCCTTTGAGGATCAACTTTAGGTTCATATTACTCATCCAATAGAATTCTGTGCATACAAATTGATGGAATGATTCATTTAATATTTGCTAAAGTCCATACAAAGGCTTTCTTATATCTTTTCAACATTTCTACTATTTTTTTCTCTTAAATTTCAATTAAATAAGAAGATATAATAACAGGAAACTTAGATAAACCTCCTAAAAAAACATATTTTAAATGGGCACGTAATACTTTCAGTTCAAGTTCAGGTGGTTTAATACTTGAAGGAACAAATTTTTATTTCATTCTTATTCACATAATTCTTTTCTTGCCTTAATTTTTCTTCAAACATTCCCTTAAATTGCTCATTATTTAGATAATCAGTAACTTCCTTCCGAAAACATTCATTATCTTTTTCTATCGCAGGATATTACATAGCTTTTGTTATATTAAATGTTACTTCTTGATCATTGAATCTCATTATTAATTCTCCTTTTTACACATCTATCAAAAGTCTCCTTGTTGCAAGGAATGGTCTTCCTAAAATAATAGGAATCTCTTCCTTCATATCTAATACAATAAAGTCTACAGGAAATAAAATTTATCCACTTTCACTAATCAATCTTCTATAACTCCTTTAGGATAAGTTTCTTATTGATTTGCTAACAAAAGAGTTACGATAGTAGGGGAAATCTGTTCTAAATCTAAACGTTTAAAACTTTATAGAGGCATAAGATTAATACTAGCTCCTAGATCACACAAGTTTTTTCCAAAAAATTTGTCACCAATAGCATAAGGTATAATAAAACTATGAGGATCTTTTTACTTTCAGGAAGCTTTTTCTAAATAATTGCGCTACACTCTTCACTGAGTGCAATGGTCTTGTGATCTACAAACTTCCCCTTCTTGTTTAGTATATCCTTCATAAATTTCACATAACTTGCTATTTGTTTCAAAGCCTCAATGAAAGGAATATCTATCATTAACTTTTTAAGGATTTCAAAAAATTTTGTAAATTGTTTATCTTTATTCTACTGCTTCAATCATTGAGGAAATGAAGGTGGTAGTTTTTCTAAAAAAATATTTGTTTATTTTCATCATTGTCACTTTGAATTTCCACCTTCTCCATCTCAACTTCAGTTTCTCTTTAGATTCTTGTCTCCACTTCTTTTCCACTTTGTAATTGAATAACTTTAATTTGCTCCTAATTCTAATCTTTTGGATTAACTTCAAGAGTCCTAGGAAGAATTCTTGAAGGTCTGTTACTAAGTGCAGTACCAATATCTTCTAATTGATTTTCAATATTCTTAATTGCAGCTCATTGATTTTGTATTTGATTTCTCATGTTCAACATCACTTCTTCCATAGTCAACTTATTTTCCTTAACTTGTGAGTTATTGTTAAATTCAGAAGGCTAATAAGGTCTATAGTTAGGATTCCCTTGGTTATTTGAATTTCTTGAGGGGTTCACCGAATTGTTATAATTATTCCAACTAAGATTAGGGTGATTTTTCCATCCAGGAGTATAATAATTAGAGTAGGGATTATTATTTCTATTATTTATGACATTCGTAGTTTCATAAGATGATTGAGTATCAATTATATGTCTTAGTGAATTTTTCTCTAACAATGGTGGTAATTCAGAATACTTCACTGCAATTTAATCAATCTTCTTTGATATAATGTCAGTTTGAGATGCCAAAATAGACATTGTATTAGAATCATGAATATTAACTACTCTCTTTGGATTTACTCATTCAAAGGGCCATTGAAAATTATTAGTAGCCATCTCTTCAATTAAATAATATGCTTCATCAAAAGATTTTGACATTAATAATCCACATGCGACAACATCTATAATAAATCTTAGTGATCCTACTAATCTATTGTAAAAGGATTGAATTATTAACCAATCTAGTATAGCATGGTGTGGAAATCTCCTAATGATATCCTTAAACCTTCGTCAAGCTTCATATATTGATTCCCCTTTGAACTGTCAAAAAGATGTAATATTGTTTCTAAGCTTAGCAGTTTGTAAGGGTGGAAAATATTTAGCTAAAAATTTTTGTGATAGTTCTCCCTAAGTTCTAATAGATTCAGGTGCTAATGAATTTAACAAAGCTTTAGTTTTGTCCCTTAATGAAAAAGGAAAAAGTTTAAGCCTGACAGCATCATTAGACATTCCATCATATTTAAAAGTAGCACATATTTTAAGAAAACTAGCAAGATGTAAGTTAGGATATTCAGTTTTTGTTCCTCCAAACTGATTATTTTGTATCAATTAGATAATAGTTGGTTTAAGCTAAAATGAATTAGCAGAAATATCAAGATTTTGAATAGTCAAGTGAAGTTCATTAGTTGTAGGATTAACATAATCTTTTAAAGGTCTTTGTCGATTTTGATTTATTTTATTATCTAAGTTATTTTACATTTTGTTCAAATTTCTAATTTCTTTTTTTTTCGAACTTATCTAATAGTACATTCTAATTTTGACTCGTAAGGTACTAAACCTTCAGATTCAATACTATGCATAAATAAATATAATGAGCAAAAAAAATTCTTAAAAGTATTCTTAAATTTAAAAAAAATATATTTTTTATGATTTTTTGAAATTTTATTTTTTTTCTTTTTGTATTATATTTTATTTACTTTACCACTAAGTTTTATAATTTACCAAATCTATTTAATTTACTGTTACCTTCCCTGACAACAGCGCCAAGAACTTGATCCTGAAATTATAGATGTGTAAAACTAATAAAGTTGACTCAACTTTGTAGTGACGCCAAAAACTTCATTCGTTATTTATGAATAAGAAATTGAAGCAATTTATGTATGAATTCTATGCAAGTATGCGTATTGTTATCAAGTAATACAAGATTTTCTGTTTTAGCCCCAAATATCGATCCCACAAGGAAGCTGTAAACTTGTAATGAAAACTTAAATAAGAAAATTCAGAACAATAAAGAAAATCTACTACACTAATTTCAAAGTTTAAGGTGCAATCATAACTAAATTACCAACTACTAGTGAAACTATAAAGCAAAGCTAAGCAATAACTGCCAAAGTATATTTTTATGAAGAAGTTATCCAATATGAGAAAGCATCTTTCCCACTACAATTAGCTTTTGGTTAAATGAGAGAGATAAATGAATATACTATTTCTTGTGCCAAATAGAAGCAATTTTAATTTTCTACCCTCAGTTAAATGTTATAGAGAATCATTAGCTAATCTTAGGTTTAGTCTCAAAATCCGTGGTCAGGCTGGGAGGATACTGGCTCTCACTCCAAAGCTCCCACTTCCCTTCCCCTGAAGGCTAACTCTCGCTTTAGTTCTTAAACACTAAGACCAAATTGAGGATTTTAGTCTGTCACCCTAGAATCTCCAATTCTTCACCCAGTAATATATATTTAACTAATTATTTTCACCTAATTCCATGAACGAAACACTCCTTCATGGAATTGAATGTGATTCTCACTTTTTTGTGAAACTCATACTCCATTTCTCGGATAGTATGTTTTACAACATATGTTAACATTGAAATTTGCCAAATCAAAAAGTAAATTAAGAAAGGAGTGAAAAAAATCATCACAATTTATTTTATATTTTAAAATTGTCACATCCAAATTATCTCTTCATTTCATCATATCTCAAAATAGGGAGAAAGAAAAAGAAAACTACTAAGACCTCATGATAAAGATACAAAAAAATACAAATTTCATAAATGAAAAAAAGTTTATACAACAATAATAAACAATTACCATTTATCTTTACCTCTTCCTCAAAGCAAATCCCTTGTAGCTCCTCTTGGACTTTTTCTCTCTTTACAAGACTCTTAAATCTCTCTTTGGAGATGTAGGGAAGAAGAAACCTCTCACTTCTCTCCCTCTCCAACAACTCTTAGGAGAAATCACACTTAGACTCACCACACTACACAATACACACAATGGAATACTAAAGAAAACTAAATGACACACTATCCCCCCTCCCCCCTTTTTCTGATCAATTTCC
Source organism: Phalaenopsis hybrid cultivar (assembly GCA_002079205.1). Classification (NCBI taxonomy): domain Eukaryota; kingdom Viridiplantae; phylum Streptophyta; class Magnoliopsida; order Asparagales; family Orchidaceae; genus Phalaenopsis; species Phalaenopsis hybrid cultivar. The sequence continues at coordinate 3,398 of JXCR01108046.1, read as the reverse complement.
GCTCTAAATAGACCATAATGTCGGTTTTCAAACAGGTGTATCAAATAAATCTTTAAAAAGTGTCCATATTAGTTGAATCTTTTAGAATTTTCCCTTGCATCGACTTCAACACGATCAACACCCACGATGGCATGGTCGGTGCCCGTTGCCTGAAATTAATTTGGAGCACTCTGTCAAAGGGCGCCGCCGACACCTAGTCTGGTGCCCCCGCTATTCTGGACTCCTTCCTTCATGGTGGTGCCATCTGCGTCCATGCTGGCGTCGTCAGCGCTGAGTATTTCTCTCCAAAACACCATTTTAACTTCAAATTCCATCTTTTTTGCTTAATTTTTGCTTCAAGTGCTAAAAATCATCAACCTGAAATAAAAAACAAAAAAATACCTTCCTTTAAAGTGCAATATCAACAAAAAATGAGTATAAAATATAGGTCTAAAAATGCATATATTTTTGGTGCATCACTCATCATCCACCACCATCTTCTTTCAATAAAAAAATGATCATCTTAAAGCCTTATCCAACACTTAAGTAAGGGTCATCATGACCAAGCCATGGGAGTATGTATAAGGAAGCCTCTATATCATTGTTGTATAAACATTTTGGTGGCATGTTAACTTTGGTGGATTACGACTAACCGGCCCATTTCAAAGTCACCATTCACCTTATCCTTTATCCAATGAAAAGAGCCATGGTTTAACCAAGTCCAATACATTAAATGGAGACCCAAAATAGGAGGCTTGGAAAAACTCAACTATGGATATCCACAACACACAATCTTATCTCCTAACCATCATGGCATGGTTATAAACTTCCCCAAGTGAGCTCAAGGCTAACCATGACTCTCCTAAGATTATATATAGGCTAACCCGAGAAGAGCAAAAAAAAGGAGGAGAGAAGAAATCCATATACACTCCTCAATTCTCGAGACACCCTAGAGAGAAAACTTTGCCAATAGCTTAAGGAGACTTTCAACCCCTGCCCTTTATTGCTCTCTTCCAGTATACCTTCCCAAAAGCAGGACAGTTTTTGAATTTAACATAAGACTTTCCAAAACCTTAAATTAACCACTCCAAAACCTTCACTAAATTTCACGAAGAAGTTCTGAATCAAAATTAAGTCTTCCCATTGGCTCCAACCTACTCCAAGCCCAAGTCGTGAAACTATTTGAGTGAAATCATAGTCCTACTTGAATTCACTTCAAATTGGACATATGGGAAGCTTTGTGAGGACATAACGATCGCTCCAATAATATTTGATTGAAACTCATCAAAGCCCATAATGGCTTAAAAACCTAAATTTGGCTTGGTTCTTACACATTATAAAGAGAACGATCATTCCATAGGTATCTAACCATATGAATTGATTGGTTTCATGACGATAAAACTAGAGGAAAAAATTTCTTTAAGTTCAATTGTGTATGGAGTGAAAAAATGACATTTAAAGATGGGATTCTCTGTTAATCGTCCCGCGGGGACAATGAACAAATGTTGTTCATATCCGTGTATCAGAAATGAACGCATCTGATCTCAACAAACTGCGATTTCATCCATATGAAATAGATGAAACCACCGGCAACGTGTATGCTTGTGTGGATTCCCCAGCCAACAAGATGCCACCACGTGGAATTTCGACAAATCCAACGTTTGTGCTAGCGCCACATCAATTAAATAAGAAAATCCAAATTTTCTTATTTAATTAAATACTGAAAGCTTCAGAAATACATATTTTTTCACAGTAAAATTACAAAAATAAAACAAAAATACCCTTGGATTTAGAAAAATTAGGAGAATATTATGAACTTAAAATCAAATTTTAATTAATTATATTTAATTTTTAATTAATTAATTACTCTCTGAATTAATTTAATTATTCAAAATTATTTATAATTTCAAAAATTCTAAAAATTTTAGGGAATTATCTTTAAGCCCTTCGAAACTTTTCCCTATTTTTCTAAGGCTACAAAAAACTCCCTATGACAAGATTTCCTATTTTATATCAAACTTTGTGATTATTTTTAAAACTAATTATAAAAATTGAAGATATTGGAAATTAAAATTAGAAATGGTTAGAAAAATTAGAGTGACATCTTTGAACTCTAAAAAGTCAAATTTTTAAACATTTACAAATGTAAAAATGACATTTCATCTTTAAGGTTAAAATTGTAAATTTCATAACCTAAGATTTCCTTAGGTTTGGACACTAGCCTTTAGTGACACATAGGGTTGACCAAACTCTGATCCTTAGAACTAAATGAAATAGGGTTTAACGAGCTCCTCAGGAACATTGAGTCTAACACCACAGACTCAAAAGATAAGGCATTTTAATCTAATCAACCTAGGCTTAATCTGAATCCAGGGTTGACCAAACAAAGACATGTAGGGTCCATCTAGATGAACCCATACATCTTAAACTCTAATTAGGTCTAAACCATTGTAAGACCTATACAAAAACCAATAAAACCCTAATTACATTAGGTTCAACTCAACAAAGCCCTAATTAGGTCTAACCCCTAATTATACCTAATTAACCAAATTAAACTTTACTTACATTAGGTTTAATTAAACCTAAACCCTAATTAGGTCTAACCACTAATTAGACCTAATTAACCTAATTAAAACTTACTTTCATTAGGTTTAAATAACCCTATACCCTAATTAGGTCTAACCCCTAATTAGACTTATTTAACCTAATTAAACGTTACCTAAAATAGGTTTAATTAATCCTAAACCCTAATTAGAATTAACCCTAAGTAAGTTTAATTAATTAATTAAACCTTCTTTAAATTAGGTTTAATTAATCCAAAACCCTAATTAAATTTATCCCTAACTAAGTGTAATTAATCAACTAAACCTTACCTATAAGGTTGAATTAAACATAAACCTAATCAGACTTAACCCTAATTAAGTTTAATTAATCAATTAAACCTTACCTAAATTAAGATTAATTAACCATAAACCCTAATTAGATTTAACCCTAACTAAGTCTAATTAATCAATTAATCCTTACCTAAATTAGGTTTAATTAACCATAAAACCTAATTAGACTTAACCCTAACTAAGTCTAATTAATCAATTAAACCTTTTAGTTTAAATTAATCCTAAACCCTAATTAGAATTATTTCTAATTATGTCTAATTAACCTAATTAAAACAGACCTAATATAGGTTTAAACTAAACCCTAATTAGGTCTAAACCACATTTTAACCTAATTAAACTTTGTTAGCGTTATTAGGTTTAACTAAACAAAACCATAATTAGACCAAACCTCTAATTAGACCTAATTGTACCTTAACTAAATTAGGTTTAATTAACTATAAAATCTACTTAAACTTAACCCTAATTAATTTTAATTAATCAATTAAACCTTACCTAAACCAGGTTTAACTGACCTTAAACCCTAAC
>JXCR01108045.1:0-11654 GCA_002079205.1 Phalaenopsis hybrid cultivar | reverse complement strand
TATATATATATATATATATATATATATACATATATATATATATATATATATAATTGATGAACATTTTAAAAAATTTAATTGACTACAAGGCTACAAAGATTTATAATCAATTAAAATTTTTAATCATAAAATAGAATGAAAATATATTAAATTATATTTAAAAGATGCTTTAATATAAATAATAAGATTTAAATCCCTAACCCTTAATTATCTTATGACTGAATGATTAGGGTTGTCAAAACGACTCTTTGTTTGCGAACAACTCGTGTTCGGCTCGCTAAGCAAACAAGCCGAACACGAACACATTTTTTTGTTCAAAATATAAACAAGTCAAACACAAACAGTGATTTTTTTTAGCGAGCCGAATACGAGCTGAGCTTGGGCTAGCTCGTGTTTGGCTCGTTTACACCCCTAGTGGTTGACAAGCATAAAACAACATAACAGTTGTTTCCACAGTGTCAGACAACAAGCAAACAACAAGGAGCGATGTGGGAGAGCTGCCCGGGGTGACGGCAGCAAGGATGCTGAAATGACGGCGACAACAAAGAGGAAGGGCTGGATAACAACAAAAGCGAAGGTGGAGGGCTGGAACAATAATGACAGTGAGGAGGAAGGGATGGATAGAGGAAATTTATAGGAAAACAACAAAAAGTGCAGCTATCAGAGTTTTGCAGCGAGGAGGGAGGTGTGGCAGCGAAGCATGAGCGACGTGAAAGGGTATAGGGAAGATACACACTAACTGGAGACCAAGATATAGTTGAAGCATTAATTGAAACCCTAGGATACAACCCTCGAAGAGAATAAGAGACATTGGCGACTATTTCAATACAAAACACACAAAAAACTAAATCTAAAACATCAGGAAAGTAAATATATAATAATAAAATAACTAAGAGTGGCTCAAGGGGACCAACCAACTCCACCATAACGAAAATACCTCAACCGATTTGTTCCATGCACGGAAGCGGGATCTGCTTTTCGTCGCAGTAAATCTCGTGTGCTTTGGATACGCCCCACGTCATTCTTCCAGGGTTGGGGGGAGCTTCAACCTCATTCATTGAAGCTTCTGTCCACACGTTGAAGGTGGCAGAGCTGTTGTAACCTCCCGGGGTTGAATGGTTTTAGATTTCGTCGATATCAACATCTGGATCCTACTAACGATTGCACAATTCCCCAAAATATATGATCATTTTTCTCTCTTGTGAGTAGTCATCCGTATTAATCCAACCCTCTCGAGATCTATTGTTGGATTGAATTGGGATTTATTGTCAAATATATTCTGCAGGGTCTTTTGATGGCAGCTTCAGGCTGACTCATACTTGTATGGCGTGAGAATAGAGCGAGCTCTTAATATTGGCGGCCATTGTGGTAAACTATTGAACAGGATGTCCTGAAACTCTGTGTATTGGCTGCCCTATGTTTTAAACAAACATTTTCTCTTGTTGTACTTAGTCATCACCAAAAATGATTCCACCGACGCTTCTCTGTTGGCAAGGGCAGCTGTAATCTCAGACTCCATAGAAGGTAGAAGGATGGTGTGCTTGTCATTCTTGGTGGAGTAAGTGTTCTTGTACACATCATGCCGAGCCATGCGATCAAACTGCCACAATCTTCCCAACAAACTGCAACAGACATTCATGGTCACCACATTGCACCACACCTAATCCTGTAGTTGATTGCCAATCGAAAACTCCACGAGACACCTTTTATCAATGCTGACTCTGTTCTTCTTCCTCAACCAAGTCAAGGAGTATGGATGAGTGTCTCTGAGTCGTGAGGCTCAACTTGTCCACTATATGTGTGGATGTCACTTTCTTGCTGCTCCCTCAATCGATGATGAGGCTTCATACTTTTCCCTTCATAGTGCAACAGATGTAGAATGTGTTGTAATGAAAACTCTACTATTCCCTCGTAGCCTCAGTTTGTAGGACTCTTTGAACCACTAACATCTTGCCCTCATCCGGTGGAAGATGGTACTCACCCTTTTCTTCACCTGTCTTTTCATCACTAACTTCCTCTACTACACTCTGTTTGGTAAATAATGCAACTTGGCTCGTCAAGCAATTGAAGGTGATATACCTATATCCATGACATCTGAAGCTTTTCACGGTTGGGATTGTAATAGGCGTGTTACTCTTCTCGGGCTTCTTCTTACTCTAAGTAACTCTATAATTCTCCTGACCAGTCTTCTCAAGCCTTTGAGCCATGCTTCTGATGTCTTCAACTGCGAGTGATTGCCTGAATGGAGGTAGGTGCTTGCTTTGCTTCTGCTGTCTCTCTAACTTCAGTGCCAAGGTCTAGACTTCGCCCAATGATCAGTAAAGTTGTAGCTGGACCATGTTACCAATAGCGGGCTTCAAGCGCCCCAAGTATGTGGCTATTATGTGCTCTTCTGACTCCGTCAAATCACATTTCAGCTTAAGTTGCATAAACTTTATTGTGTACACCTCTATTGATAGGTCCTTCCACTATAGGTAGTGGAACCTCAAGAAAGAGTATGAGGGTAGATATTATCGCCGCAACTATGGCTCTGTTTGGCGCAGCTGCAGCTTCCCAGCTTTTCAGCTGCAGCTGCGCTGTCCCAGGAAGCAGCTGCCGGGAAGCAGCTGCGGGGAAACTGACTGTCTGTTTGGTGCAGCTGTGTGAAAACAACTGTGGGGCAGCTATTTCTGGAGAAATGACTATGCTGCCATTGTTTATTAAAACTGTTTAAAAGAAGACTGTAATAACGCTATTTTTTAAACTTCTGAAGCAGAAATTGATTTTTAAACATAACAAAAAGTTCATATATCATCACTTCTAAAAGAAGATTTTTTTTTTAAGTTTAATAATTTAAATAGCAAGTATTTTAACATTCTACTGATGATGATGCGCATCTATCAACTATATTTAACAGAACATATAAAAATGTCTAAAGTTGCCCTTTAACTCAACTTATCTAAGCTCCTCCCCAAATATATTTAGAGAAATTTACATACATACCACACAATTTTTATGTTTCATAAAAAAAAAACATAGCAAAAGTAACAAAGACAATCAAAACAAACTTTTTTTACATAACATCACAGATAAAATAATCAAAATTCAGCAGAATATAAAATATTATTTGGTTGCCCAAAACTGTGACAAATCAAGAACAAGGCTCGATTGATTTTAAAGTGAATCACACCCTCCATCCAATACAAACCATTGCTACATGTGGGTCAAAGAAAACAAAGCAGCAGACAACAGACATTTTAGGGATACAAATAAATTGATTTTAACATAGCAATTTTCTTTCCAAAAATTTCTCATGAGATTCAAACGAGCACCACGAAATATTCACAACATCAAACCAAGAAGTTTTTCTGATGAAGAACAATCAAGTGATCCCAACAATGACATACTCGAAAAATTTAAAATAAAAAGACGAACCTTGCCGGATCGCTTGAGATGGGCAGCGTATGCCTTTACAAACTCGTGAGGTGACACATCCTTCACTGTCCTTCCAGACTTAAGGCCCTCCATTGCCCTCCTTGCAGCCTCTAATCTTCCAGTCACTCGCAAAGAGATGTAGCTAGGGTCCTTGCCGCCTCCATCGAAGCCCCGATGAAAGCCGACACCGCCGTTAGGGCGGATTTTCTGTCGTGGAGGAGAGGAAAGGAGAGGGGAGAAGATCGCGGCTTCCTCTTCTTTCGTGGGATCTACTGTCGCGGAAAGGGCACAGGGGTAAAAAGCCGATCGACGAAGCTGGGCCGCACGTAAGAGGTAGCTTTCCGCGTTGGCACCAAATCGCGGGACGCCGCGGGGGCACTGCCGCCCCAAACGGGGGAAAGTAGCGGCACAGTGCCGCGCCGCATGTCCCCCGCCGCCCCAAACGCACCCTATGTCTTCAATTTTTCCCAGGGAGTAATCTTGTCATTCACTCTTTATTTCTCTCTCTCTTCAAGTTTCCTCACCACAATGAGACTCTCTTCTTCAGTTTGATAGCAGTTAGTTTCACTTTCCGGTCATTTGACACTTGTATTCAAAGACCCTCTCGATGGTCTGCAACCACTCCAAGAAATCATTTAGATTCATTCTCCTCTCAATATCTGATATGTCCACTTTCACTCCAGGGTCTCTGTATCTTGCAACAGACTTTGTTTCTATATCCTTGAATAGGCACTCAATCTCTCGGCCTCCTCTGACAGTGTACCCTAAAGCGTTGTGGCATGTCTTCTCCACTAGAATCATCCCTACGAAAGGGGTTCAAGCATTTTTTCTCTCTCTTCTCTTCAAATCTCACTACCATGCTCGCCGATAACCTCTCCATGGGTCTTTTCCTCAATGTCGTCAAGCCGTTGTAGCACTTGGTGGAGCTGTCACTATAACTCTTTATGGAAAACTCCTGATCAGGTTCTGAAAATTGCTTCCGCGATGGCATGATCAGGGTTTGGGGGTAGGCAAGTTGAAGGTGTGTAGAGGTGATATAGGGTGAGAAAGATAAATTTTGAGTTGAGGTTGTAGTGGTGGATTCTAGGAACCCTAGGATATGACTAGAGATTAACCTATTTCTGATACCAAATGATACCACAGTTAACCAAACAACAATAAGAAAATCAAATTTTAATATGAATAATTCTCGTGACATCTACTCTTTATTTTGTGTTTCTATCTTCTTTTTTTTCGTATTTTATACTATATTGTTGAGATCAACTCACCAACCATATTTCATTATCTTCCTTCGACATGCCTTTCTTTTTGCTGACTTTAAACATGAAGTTAACTTTTATTTGCTCCCTTTAGTCACAATGCTTTTGCTTAAATGATATTGAAACTAAATTCATTTGATTCAAAGTTGCATCTTGTAACATATAGAATTCACCAGCTCTTTTTTACCTTTATAGCATCATTTGAGTTGAACACCCCATTAATGCTTTCACAAGTCTGTGGCGGATTAGTGCACCTTGCATTTTGGCTTTCTAGAGCCAAGAATTTCTCAAGCCATAATACTTCACAATCTCGTACTTCATTATTATTGCATTCCTCATTTGACTTATGTTATCCATTTTTTGAAAAATTTAGCAAGTGCTACTTGGAATGAGTATAATGAACACAAATGAATAAGGAGATTAAACTTCATAANAGAGCCAAGAATTTCTCAAGCCATAATACTTCACAATCTCGTACTTCATTATTATTGCATTCCTCATTTGACCTATGTTATCCATTTTTTGAAAAAATTAGCAACTGCTACTTTGAATGAGTATAATGAACACAAATGAAAAAGACAACAAGATTCATTTTTTGAAGCAAAATAATTGTCTATGTGCATGGGAGAGGATAGAGCAATGGATTCATTATCAAGAAGTCACACTGATGTGTAGATAAATTGAAAAAAAAAATATCTTGCCCTTATTTAAGTAGCCCAATCTAATTATAAAAGAAGCTTGATATATTGTAGAAATTTAACTGGCAAATAGAAATATATTAATTGCAAAGATCTAAATCATTCTAGATGAACTCCTCTTCTGAGGAGTAATATGGGAATGTGCAATAAACATTTGTAATCAAGTAGCGAACTGAAACTTTAACATGTCCACTAATCATTTTTTTAAGTTGAAATCCTAAAAGGCATAATAAGCTAAATCGAATGTCACACAATAATAATGACATTTTAGTGAGTCAATCAATACTTAATAAGTTGATAAGAAATTGTGGGACATTAAAAATAACTATGAGAGAGTGATTTTTTAAAGCATGAACAATGCCTTTTGTAGAGATAAGAGAGCCAGTCCAACAACAATAACTGGTGTAAAGGAGGTCATGCAAATAAATGAAAAGAGTTGGTGGTTATCTATTGTTGAGAAGAAGCATTGGAACCCTAAATTGAAGATTTATCAGTAGAAACAACTATATCGGTTCTTGAAGAAGAGTCAACCTGATTTGTTAAGGTATATAACCAAGAATGTTAAAGTTGTTAATCATAGAAGATGAATCACCAAGAGTAAGCTTGGTTGAATTAGTCGTAAAAGTGTGTGGAGGACTTGAGGGATAGCCCACAAACATTCAAGAGGATGGCTGGTGTGGTTGCAATGACGAAAAGTAAGAAAAATGCGATGACCATGATTGCCTCTAGTATAGCTATCATGTCAACAATTTCCCCCATCACCCCTCAAACCAATGATCAAATTTGGTTGACAAAGAGTGGGAGCTTGGAGGAGGAGAAAGTTCAATGAAAATAACATGAGAGAGAGAGAGAGAGAGAGAGAGCAATTACAATATTGGCAATGCTCGAGGCTACCATTAATTGAAATTGCACATTCTATAGAGAAGGGTTAAAGATTGATGAAGAATTCTTCATTTCGTTAACAAATAGTGGGATCATTGGTGAAGCGTCAATAGGAAGTAATTTGTCCCATTTTTTCTCTTGGTGAATTATAATACTTCTGTATCTATATGCCATTTGTTAAAGAGAGAAACTTGCTAGAGAAAGCAAGGTATGCTAAGTGCAAGAAGTGTGCAATGAAGCTAGTGCATGGTGACACAAGTTCATTTGCTCAAAGTGGGCAACTTCACAGGGAAGTGAGGGGAGGGAAAAGAGTAGAAATTACAGGGGAAAGCATTTATAAGTGATTGATTTGAGAGTAGGAGGGCAAGCACATACAATGGAGTGAGCAACACGAAGCTGAAAGGAACCAGAGAAGTTTTCGACATAAATTAAGGAAACCAAAATTTTTATTTCAATAACACCAAGCAACACAATTCAAATGCATAAAGATAAGCTCCTATAGTTCGAGAGGTACATGATGTCTTCCAAACCCTAATCCTATGACTCAATACAACAATCTCATAACACCCCCAAGCCTAAGCATGATAAGCTCTGTTTATACCAATAACTAATAAAATACTAAAGTGCCTTTAGGCACCTCTCTAACCGTAGCAAGAGCATATGGAGAGATTCTTGATATATTATTAATTGACTATTGGAGCTTATCTATAGGCTTGCATGATGATTACAACAAAGAAATCTTAGAGGATGGTATCCATATCTAATGAGGATATAAAGTTACATCTTCCTAATCATATATTTTCTTATTATACTACTTCTTAAATTACCATACACTTACAGTCATAAACATAAAGATTATTCTTTTATTCCCATGGTGTCCATGAAATTTTTGTTTTAAGCAAACTAGAAGCTGAACTCACACCATCTATATAAAAGAAGCAATCTTATAACAAAATGTACCTAAGGAACCCGGTAATTATGTCAAAATCTTATACCGAAGGAAGCCCAAACCATCATAAAAATAATAATTATTATTATTGAATTCAAAAGGATACAAATAAGACTCTTGCGAACATGAAATAAATGACAACAAACATACAAACGGAAAGGACAAGACGACACTGCGAAAATATAAGATATAAATCAACACAAAATACATAAACGACCATTTAGAAAGAGAGTTGTAGATTCCGCAGGGGGAGGGGGGCATGAAGGAACTGAACAATAGCTAGACGGTGCAAGAGGTGTTGGATGATAGCAGGGAATAATTGGGTGGCCGGGTGGTGGCTGGAAATAGGCTGACAACTGCTGGAGGGTGGCAGGAGGGAGTTGTGTTGGCCTAGGCAGCAGGAGACCGGTGGCGGGGTCTGGACGATAGCAGGAACCGGTGTCCCAAGGGGGCTAGACAACAGTTGGGAAAGGCGCTTGTGGCTGGACAACAACAGGGAGAGGCCCGGGAGGGACTGTCAGCGGTAGTGGTTGGTCAGGGAGGGTCTTGGCGGCAGCTGGGAAGAGTTCAGAGACCCCCAGTAGCTGCAGGAAGGAGTGTTAAGGCCTGGACGACAGCAGATAAGATGGTTTGCTTGTAACGCCTGGTTTCAGTTACCCGGGAGAAGAAACGAAGAATCAAAGGAGTGGAAATGATGAGTTGGAAGCCTAAGAAGTGAAATTGAGGGGATAGGAAACCGAGCATAGTGGGAGAGGAAGCGAGTGGAGGTCGGGAAGTTGAAGAGGTGAATTCGTCTATATAACTTGCAAACCGGCTTAGTTGGGAGTCGAGTGACGTGTGAAGGAGAAGAGGACGACACAAGGGTTAGGGTGGAGGAGGCGGCTCTGATACCACTTTTGTCACTCCAGGTAATCTTCCTTTTCGACTTCCCGACTTCCGCTCGCTTCCTCTCCCGCCATTTTCGGTTTACTGTCCCCTCACTTTCACTTCTTCGGCTTCCAACTCATCATTCTCTCTTTCAATCCTTCGTTTCTTCTCTCTGATAACTGAAACCGGGTGTTATATTGCGGCTGCTGGAAACTGGCCCGAAGGGGTTACAGAAGAATAAATGTCTCGTCAGGATCAAGCTACAGCTGGAACACCACCCGGGCCATTGGAGGTGGCCACCACTTGGGAAGAGTTACAGCCGTAGCACCTTTTCGCCGTCGGGTACAACACCAGAGGGGAATAACGCCTCAAAAGCAACACTCAAAAATATGTACTCATCCAAATCTGAATACTAAAGCACTCAATAACACATACATATAATGAGAAATTGTAAATATAATAGTAATGCTTAGGAAAGGACAGAAATAGAAAAGACAAGCATATAATTGGTAGGAAATAAAATAGGAGAATCATGGAAAAGGAAGGGAAGATGGAAAAGAGTTGAACCGCAGGATTGTAGCAGCTACAGTACCGCGTCCGTGACACTCCACGACCAAGGAAACTCCCGCGTCAATTTACTAGGGTTGGGGGAGCTTCGACCTTATTCATCAAAGCTTTAATGGGAAAAAAAAATTTGTGGGGGTGGCCTGGGTAAGGTCGGATGCTAGGGACCCTAAGATGAGACTAGGGTTGGGTTAGCTCTGATATCAAATGATACCAGATGAAGCCCAAACCACCATGAAAATAATATTAATTATTATTGAATTCAAAAAGGTACAAACTTGACTTGGAAACGAGTTGACAATTGCTGGACGTGGCAGGAAGGAGATGTGGTGGTCTAGTGGTGGCGGGGTCCAGATGGCAGCAGGCACTAGTGTCCAAGGGGGCTAGACAACAACGGGGGATAAGCACCAGTGGGCAGCAGTGACAGACGCCAGTGGCTGGACAACAATAAGGATAGCCTCGAGAAGGGTCGTCAGTAGCATTACTGGTTGGGGAGGGCCTTAGCGGCAACAGGGAAGAGGTCGAAGGCTTGAGTAGCGATAGGGAGGATGATAAAGGCCTGAACGACAACAAAGAAGATGGTTTTGGGGCTGTTGGAAGCGTGGTTGGAGGGGCTGTGGAAGGATAAAATGTCTCGTCAGGTCGAGCTACAACCGGAGAACCACTTGGACCTTTGTAGACGATCATCATCTCGGACGAGTTATAGCTAGAGCACATTCTTGTCGTCGGGTACAGCCTCCGGAGGGGAAAATGCCTCAAATGCAACACTCAAAAACTTGTACTCATTATGGAAAAAGAAGGGAAAAAAAAAAGAAAAAGAGGAAGGGAAAAGAAAAAGAAAAAAAATTGATATTTACATTTACAACATCTTGGTGTCATAAAACTATGCATGAATTAGTGTATTTCCAAAAGGTAGTGATGGTGGTATTTTTGATGTGATGTCAAAATTTGAGCTCTGTGTATGTATAAATTAATGTTTAGGTGTTAGATATGTAAATACATAAGGATAAAAGGTAGTGATGGTGTATTTTTGATGTGATGTCAAAATTTGAGCTGTGTGTATGTATATATTAATGTTTAGGTGTTAGATATGTAAATACATAAGGATTGTGTGACATGTATGTAAATGCCCCTAAATTTTTAGCTCTTTTTTGCATCTTATGAGATCATTTAACCCTTTTTTTTCCTTAATTTTGGTTTCTCTTAAAGCAGTGGGAAAGCAATGAAGATCGAATTGCTCTGGTTGGCTTAGGATTTGCGTCTATTGCTGGAGTTTGGGCCTCGTTAAACCTTATTGCGGTAATTTGCATTGCCATTTGTGCAGATTTGATCTTGGCAAGCCTCATTTTGAAGAACTGAAGTAATAAGATTCCATATATTACATATTTACCTCACCTGTTTTATTGGCCTTCCGCGTCTTGTTTCAGGTCATTGACAGACTACCTGTGCTTCCCACTGTTCTTGAATTCGTTGGAATATTGTTTTCCTGGGTGAGATGATTTGTCTTAGTTTTATTCTTTGAATTAATATTTTCCAGAAGGAAGATTGACATGCATACCACTCACTTATTTTGCATATTTGACACCTGAACTTCAATTTTTTCATGTATGGCTTATTACCTACGCATAAAAAAGCTGTATTTTACTTTTTAAAGGTTAAAATAGTGATTTTTTTTTGTGTGATATGAATGATTTGGGTGCTATAAATGTAAAAAAGCAAAGTTTAGGTGTTAGATATGTAAATGCATAGGAATTGGGTAGTATGTATGTAAATATCCCTTTCCAGAATTTGTTTCTTATAGGTCTGACAACAACCTTTGTTCTTCAGTGGTTTATCTACCGGTATCTCCTATTCAAACCAGACAGGTAAATAACTTGTATTGAGCTAATTTGATTTCCTTTCTTCCGTTATTTTCTGATTAAATTCGGTTGATTATTCTAAACATGGTATGCTTTTGCTGTCTCTCCTTATGAATGCTACTTCGCAATGCCACTTATATTGTATCTGTATTGAATCATTTATAAGCAAAATTAATGGAAAATATCCAAATTTGAATTTTTCTTGTCTTAGTGCATTCCTCGGAACCTCCTTTGACATATATGAGCTTAGGTAGATTGCAACAATCCGTAGAGACTCAATGCTACTCTGTTGGGCTAGCCTGGCCCGTGCAGTGTCGGCCGTTTTATTGTTCATTTTAACTTTCGTAGTTCTGCAAAGGTGATGATTTTGTNGATATTTATTTGATATTTCAATCTTGCAAATTATTTAAGATTTAGGACTTATGCTTACACAATATCGGACTGCAAATAGCCTAAAAAGACAGGAGGATTTACACCGTACCGAACGGTAACCTCGGAATCCTAATGCGTTAGGACTTATAATTACACAACAGAGTTGTGCAAAAAGCCCAAAGAAATGATCCTATGGGTTATTTAAACTAAAGAAAGTGTTAGGTGATGTGAATGTGTTTTGCTGCTGAAGATCCACCTGGAAATTGTTCCTTGTCGCGCTGCCCACGATGTTTGCTCCGAGCCTCTCGTAGTAGCAACTCCTGGTTTAGTTTTAGTTTTGAAAATACGCCTAACCACTAGATTATCCTAATCTAAGGCATAGTGTATCACAGTAACTAAGCATGCAGTATAACAGAAAAGAACAATATAGTGTACAGTAGAAAGAAAAGACAGTATAGCATGCTGAGAAAAATAATATAATAAACTATGAAAACAATATAACATGCTGCGAAAATAAAATGCTATAATATAAATTAAACCTGTACACCTGGTAGGTCCATTGTTCCTTTTAATTTAGCTATTATGTGCTGCATAAAAGAGGGAAGTATGACCTGAAAAAGACTTAATAGAAAAAGGTAAATCATAGAGAAAAGATGAACAAATAAAATGAACCATACCACATATAAAGGACCAAGAATGGGAAATTTATATGTGGTATTGGAATGTCTCCAATTGCCAGAAGGATTTGAATGTAGGACAAACTCAAATCCCGGAGCATTGGGTTTCAGTT
>JXCR01108044.1:0-10651 GCA_002079205.1 Phalaenopsis hybrid cultivar | reverse complement strand
CAACTGTTTTTGTTAGGGGCATTTACATTTACGCCACCCAAATCATTCATATCACATCAACAATATAACTATATTAACTTTTAAAAAGTGAAAACACCATTTCAAGCATAGATAAGGTGGTATGTATGTAAAAGATCGAAGTTTAGCTAGATAAGTAAATAGATATGAATTGAGTGTTTTATTATTATTATTATTTTATTTTTTTTTTTTTTTTGGTTAAAGCGAACAGAAGCTTCTTCATGTAATTTAACATACATCTATTACCCTAAAGCTTAAAAAATCTTTTCGGCGCACTATCATAATTTTATTCATTTTTTGACTATCCCAAAATAAATCTAGTTTGTTTCAAGATCCTCCTCTAAATTCAATTGGGTCGTTTGCACATGCATGTATCATAAGGAGCCATTTGGGATCTTTTTTTTTCTTTTTAATGTTTTACTTGAAATAAAATATGTTTGTTATGTTATAACATGTTTAGTTGTTAATAAAACACTCAAAACAACTTTAAATGTTTTTAAGTGTTTTTAAAAATAAGATAATTTGTTTTTGAAAATAAAAAATAAAAATATATGAAAAATACACTAACCAAACATGTTTTTAAAATAAAAATATATGAAAAATACGCTTAACAAACATGTTTTTAAAAAAAAAGAAAAAATTAAAAAATTAAAAAAATCCCAAACAAGCCCTATGTTTACGTGTCTATAGGCGTACCCATACAAAATGCATGCTGAGCATGCACAAATAATTTCATTTGCCAAGGAAACACTGAAAAATCTTACAAAGATTGTAGAGTACTCTCACCTGATAATCTCTATCTGCTCGATAACACCAGAAAAAGAAAAGAAATCGTAAAGATCTCTCTCTGTAGCATTTGGCGAGAGGTTGGAGACCTCAACTATATAAAGATACTCACTCATGAATCTGCAATGAATCAAAGAAACTAAAAAGCTTTATGCTTCACTAAATCATAAGGCAACAAAAGCAGTATGAGTAAAAGAAAAAAAAACTAATAACAATATAAAAGACACATGAGTAAACTGTTTAAATGATGCTTAAGAGGAAAAGCTATGATGTTTATCAACTTCAAAGAAAGATTGGGCACAATATCATTTGCTATAATGCAAAGCCAAGTTACCCTCGGGCATGATTGAAAGCAATGAAGAGCAGTTGTAATGAAAAACCAACTCTATTATTATATAGAGGCATTTAGATACATACCACATAATACTTATATATTTACATCTCTAACACCTAAAATTTCATATTGACATACTTAACACTCAAAATTTTAACATCACATCAAAAATACAATTATTAGTAACTTTTTACAAGTATAATACACGTTTTCATTTCATGCATAGATTTATGACATCAAAGTGTTGTGTTGTCATGTCAAGTATTAAATCTAAGGGATGTATATTAAAAAGATTGATATTAAATAACCTAATTAGAGGAGACTTTTCTATATTAAAAATATTCTTAATCTATAAAAATAGAGTGTATATAAATATGTAACATATTCTTTCAATTGAGGAATAATAAAGTTTTCCCGTCATATGGCACAGAGCTATGCACGACAAGTCGCCCTCCTCTGTTCGGCTTCATTCCCCA
This sequence comes from Phalaenopsis hybrid cultivar, assembly GCA_002079205.1. Taxonomy (NCBI): domain Eukaryota; kingdom Viridiplantae; phylum Streptophyta; class Magnoliopsida; order Asparagales; family Orchidaceae; genus Phalaenopsis; species Phalaenopsis hybrid cultivar. The sequence goes on along the minus strand of JXCR01108044.1, from coordinate 9,037 downwards.
CACCCGAGTGGGGTCTTGACCCATATCGATCGTCTTCATCGGGGTCAATCATCTTCGTCGGCATCGATCGTTGCGGCATTCATCTTTGGCCTACAAAAACCTACATTGTCTTGTCCATTGAAGCTTTCTCTTCGATCTTTTGTGTCGTTCGTCGAAGCAAGTGCAACCTTAACTCATGACTGTCTATGTCGTTTGCCATTAAGACAGTTATGTTTGCACTGTGTGGTCCCGGCGACACTAATCAAAGCTTTCTCTTTTTCTTGCGACGGGATTAGGGCATTGGTCGAAGCTTCGCCTACTTCAACTTCTTTGTTGGGTTCATCTTCATCTTCGTTTGGAAGCAATTCACATGCTTCGTCTTCATCTGGAAGCAATTCATATGCTTTGTTTTCGTCTGGAAGCAATTCATATGCTTCGTCTTCGACTGCACCGTCTTCGTCTTCAACTTTGTCTGCTCAAGCTCCATCAATTAGCCTCAGGGCCCCAACAATAGTAAGGGGATGGGTTGTGCTTTCGTCCCTTGAAAGATTGAGTTCGACTATAGGTACCATTGCATCTCCATTGAACGTCTGGAAGCAATTCAGGGCCTCAACTGTCGTAAGCGCTTGCGTCCCTTAAAAGATTGAGTTCGCCTATAGGTTTGATTTTGCATCTCCATTGAATGTCTCAATAGTGTCGTTGAGTTGAGGACTCCTTGAATATTTTGTGATAAACATGGCCGGTAAAAAAAAAAATGTGACAGGTTTAGTTCATCAGTGGCTGAGATTACAGATGAAGCATCGATTATTTTTATTGGAAAAAACCTGTGAGACTCTATTTAAGAAGTATTTCTCAAGAGAGTCGTCTCATTGATAATCCCTCAACTGAGACTGATTCGAATTATTTTCAGTGTATGATAGTGGATGCCCAGCTTTTCAAAATACGGAACTCCATCGAACCTAATCAATCTGGTTATATTACTTATTGTGACTGTGTTATAGTGCGATGAAGGACCTGGTGTTTTTATTTCTAGAAAAGAAAATATTTCTCAAATATTTCATGTAAGCAAGAAGTTGTATCGAGCTGAACAACATGATCAATCACTTAACATGTAGTGTATGCACTTTAAACGTATTTATAAAGAATTAAATGCACTATTGTCTTTCAATATTGATGTTCACAGTCAACAAGCTCAAAGAGAACAAATGGCTATTATGAGTTTTCTAATTTGCCTCAACGCATAAAATGAAAGTGTCAAATCACAAATCTTATCTAACTCTGGAGTTACTAGTTTGAGATAAGCCTATAATAGTGTTGTGTACTATTCAAATATCTCAAATTTCATCCATACAACAGCTTAGTGCTCTTACTAGCCAAAAAAAAGCAAACATCAGTAAACCTCAGTCTCGGGATAACTATGAAAGTGGAACTTCAAATTGTGTGAATCAAGGCTCGATGGTAGTTTGCTACTACTAGCATGAGGCTATTCATAAGAAAAAAACGTGCCAAAAGTTGCTAAAAAAAATCAGAAGGGATCTAGATCACAGCCAACTCACGTGGTCACTACTAATAAGACCTCTCAAAGTAATACTATCTCGATTTTTGCAGAGGAACATGCTAAATTCAACCAATTTCAGTAAGCATCTGAGAAATCTCCCTCTGTCACTGCCCTTACTGAACAGGTAACAATGATACTTATCTTCTTTCTCTTCCACACAATGGATCATTTTCTTTTGCACCTTTTATAAATATCTTTTTTCCGTCAACTTAACAATGGATCTACCTTCAATGTTATTAGTTCAGACACCATTAATGTTACACCTACACTATCTTTAACATTTATCCTTAATTTACCTCAATTCTTGTTTAATATTGTCTATGTTAGCAAGATCACACGTACTCTTAATTGTTGTATCTTATTCATTCCCATCCATTCTTTATTTTAGGATCGTACGACGAAGATTATTGGCAAAGGTCGAGAATCGCGGTGAGGGAGGATATATATTTTGTATGATAGACTATCTCGACCCATCGTTTATTCCAACACTTATCTCCATTTGAGGCCCATGATTAATTATGACATACATCACTATGATTGCTAAAAAAGTTATATCCTTAGTTTCAGTAACTATCATATTTAGATTGTGAGTCGTATCAATTTGATACACCATCATTTATCGTATGTTCATAAATTTAATAAAAGAATTTTTCATGGTTTTGAGTTGGTTCATTTTGATGTATGAGAATATTGTCCTATCTTAACTAATGAATTTCAATATTTTGTCACTTTTGTGGATGATTTTTTCCGTATGACTTGGTTATACTTTAAGACATCTCAATTTGAGTTACTGCCACATTTTCAATCCTTTTGTGATGAAATTAAAACACAATTCAATGTTTCTGTTAATATTCTGAGAAGTGACAATGATAAAGAATATTTTTCTGCACTTTTTCAAACATGCATTACATAAAACAGGATGTTTCACTAGCAATTATTTGTTGATACTCCATCCCAAAAGGTAGTAGTTGAAAAAAAAAATAAACATCTTATTGAGACAACTAGAGCTCATTTGTTTCAAATTAATGTACCCAAACAATTATGAGTTGATATAGTTTCTATTGCATGTTTTTTTATCAATCAAATGAATGTCTACTATTTTACAGAACCAGATACCCTACCAAATTCTTTTTCCAACTAACTATCTATCTCCTTTTGAATCACGTATGTTTGAGTGTACTTGTTTTGTTCGTGACACTCATCTACAGGTTTCTAAACTAGACCTTAAGTCACTAAGGTGTCCTTCTAAGATACTCATTTAAAGAAAAAGGTATCAATATTATTTCCCTTTTAAACAGGTGCATGATCATGACATGAATCATTTAAATAATTATGTAAATACTAGGGCGTTCCATGAAAGTGACGTGTTGTAGGATCTGAATACAGTGAAAAGTGTACAAGGGCCGCTGCGTCGGCGTCCGGGTGCAGTGTCAAATAAGCAAGGTTTCTCATATTAAGGATGGATGCAAGTAAAAAAAATATTCTATGAAAATACTATTAGAATAAGATCTTAGAATATAGGCACTCATAAGTAAAATAATTTAATTAGTTGATATTATGGTTCATAGAAAAATAAATATATTATATATTCAAGAAACTAAATGGATTGAAAAAAATGCTAAGGAAATTCATAGTATAAGTTTTAAACTTTGATATTTAGATAGAAGTCGCACTAGAAAAGGTGTAGATGTAATTATAGATAGGAGTTTAAAAGATAATGTTGAAAAAATAAATAGAATTGGAGATAGGATTATAGCTTTTAAGATTGTTGTTGATACTAAGATTTTTAATGTTATAAGTGTTTATACTCCTCAAGCAGGTTCAAATATAAGTTATAAAAAATAATTCTAGAATGACCCAGAAAATTAATACAAATGATACATCTTGAAGAAAAAAATTTATTGAGAGAGATTTAAATGTACATGTTGGTAGAGTGGTAGAAGATTTTAGAAAAATTAATGGTGGCTACGATTTTAGAGTGATTAATGAAGAAGGTAAAACTATATTAGATTTTGCTTTAGCATTTGATTTTGTTATTACTAATACTTTATTTAAGAAAACAGATGAGCATATTATTACTTATAATAATGGATCTAATAAAAAATAAATTAATTACTTTTTTATAGAATGTAAAGAATGTATGGTCATTTAAAGTGAAAATTTAAGTACTAGACATAGATTAATAGTTTTGGATTTTAAGATGAGTTGTAAGATAAAAAAATATTAAAAATTATTGTCATAGAATTAGATGGGCACCTAAAAGACACGAATAAAATTATTTTTATAAGTAAACTTCAAGATTTCTACAGTTAGATATTCATGAAGAAGTAAATTCTGTGGCAGAAAATAACAAAAACTATTAAACAAGTGACAAAAGATATATTTGGAGAATCAAAAGAAAAAACTGTTATAAATAAAAATCGTTGATGGTAAAATAATAATATGCAAAAAAAGATAAAATATAAGAGGTGTTATAAAAATTAGTTTAAATGTAAAAGTTTGGAGAATTGAAAAAAATATAAAGTGGCTCGTGGGGAGCCTAAGAGAACAATTTATGACGCTAAAAATTTTGTTTTTAGTTATCTTTATAATAGTTTAGATATTAAAGATGGTGAAAAATATATGTAAAAGCTAGTCAAATAAAGAGAACATAAAAGTAAAGATTTAACTCAAAGTGTATTAAAAATGAGAGTCAAAAAGTGATTTTCTTAAAAGAAGATATTCAAAATAGGTGAGTGGGCTAATTTGATAAACTTTTCAATGATGTTTCTGAAAATATGATCAAACTTAGTGATGTTAATATCGTTAATAATAATATGTTTTATTTTGCATTAGTAAAAATGAAGTTTATGAGGTTTTAAAGAGAACCAAATGTGAAAATCAGTATGACCTAATAATATCCCAATGAAAGTGGAAATATTTCGGAGATTTAAGAGTTTCTTGGCTTACTAAACTTTTTAAAATTATTTTTAAACTAAAACGATGTCTAAGTGGAGGAAGAGTATTTCGGTCCTCATTATTAGGAATAAAGGGGATGCACAAGAGCGTGCAAATTATAGAGGAATTAAGTTGATTTGTCATACTTTAAAATTATGAGAGGGTAATTGAACATAGGTTAACAGGTGATACGAATATTTCTCATAATCAGATTGGATTTATGCCCGACAGGTCTACTATGTAAGTTATACATTTATTGTGAGGTTTGATGGAGAAGTACAGAGAGAATGAAGGATTCATGTAGTCGACCACACTTACTATAATAAAGACTTGTTGTTGTTGTTGTTGTTGTTGAAACAGGTGCATGATCGCTGTTGATGTTAACCTCACAAGATTTTGATGAGTTGGGAATGTATCATATCATTAGTTCAGCTCTACTTCCACCACCAGTACCTCAGCCTAGATCACATATCAGCATTGTATACTCGATAAGAAATCGCCCCCTTGATTCTAGTTTGACACCAGTATCATCTTCAATGGATTCCTCTTCTGCTAATCTTGAGTGACCTATTGCTCTTCGCAGAGGTAAACGTTAATGTGTTTATCCCATTTCCTCTTTTGCTAATTATGGTAAATTATCTTCTATTTCCTGCTCATTTATTGCTTCCCTGGACTCCGTTGGGGTCCTCAAATATGTTCAACAAGCCCTGTCTCATTCTGGGTGGCGGGCAGCGATGCTTGATAGAATGAATGTCTTAATTGAAAATTGAACTTGAGAAGTAGTTTAATTACCCTCTGGTAAGAACATTGTTGGCAATAAATGAGTATTTATAGTTAAGTTTCATTATAATAAATTTGTAGCTCGTTTGATAGTTTGGTTGATTGTGTTATGCTTATGCTCAAATTTATGGGAATAACTATTTGGACAAATTCTCACCAGTAGCTAAGTTGGCATTGGTTCACCACATGGGTTTGTTACTCAAGGGGAGTTTGGGAAAGTATGTCGTTTTCAAAAGTCACTATATGGATTGAAGCAAATCCCCCTGGCATGGTTTGGAAGATTTAGTCAAGCTGTAGAAAAGTTTGAGATGTAGAAGAGTAAAAGTGATCACACTGCATTCTACTAATACTGTGTTTTTGGTATCATTCTGTTGGTGGTGCATGTTAATGAAATTATTATTATTTGAAGCAATATGCATAGAATCTTATCATTAAAATTATTTCTTCGAAATCATTATTATAATGTGCTTTTGGTATCCTTTTGTTGGTGGTGTATGTTAATGAAATTATTATTATTTGAAGCAATGTGCATAGAATCTTATCATTAAAATTACTTCTTTGAAATCAGTTCAACACTATAGATATGAGTTCCTTGAAGTACTTCTTGAGGATTGAGGTATTATGGATTGAGAAATGTATCTTTTTATCTCAACGGAAAAATGTGTTGGATTTGTTAGCAGAACCAAAAAAATTGAGGGTCAAACCATGCAGTGCCCTGATGCTTTACAATCAATAACTTACCAAAAATGAAGAGCCTTATTGATCATGAACAATATAGAAAGTTAGTGGAAAAATTAAGCTACTTTACAGTGACTCGTCTCACATTACGTATTCACTTAGTACTATAAGTAAGTTTGTCTTCCCCCACAATCTATCATTGGTCAGCTCTAGAATAGATACTAATGTTACCTCAAAAGAGCTCCTAAAAAAAGGGATTCTATATCAGAATCATGAGCATAGAAATATTGAATGTTTCTCTGATGTAGATTGGGCAAGTTCCAAGATTGGTCGTAAATCATTACTTGATATTGTGTTTTTGTTGGTGGTAATTTGGCCTCATAGAAGAGTAAGAAATAAATTGTAGTGCCACGATCCAATTTAGAATCTGAATATCAAGCAATGGAACAAGCTTCATGCGATTAGATATGGGTCTCCTAATTCTTGGTTGAAATGAGTTTTAAAATGACAGTTCCAACAAAATTGTGGTGTGATAACCAAACTGTAATTCATATTGCTTCAAACCCTATCTTTCATGAACCAACTAAACACATTGAGATAAATTGTCATTTTGTTCGTAAAAGATTCAACAAAATTTAGATTCTACAGCTCATGTAAAAATTGGGCAAGAACTAGAGAAGATCTTCATAAAGGCCTTTAATGAAGCTAGAGTCACTTATATTTGTAACAAACTAGGATGATATGTTCAAGCTTATGGGAGAGTGTTATGAAAAGTATTAAGTCTAATGGTTGTATATTAGGATGTGTATATGTTAGGATAATTGATATTATGAAACTTAATTAGAGGAAATCTAATTACAAGATCTTATCGATATTAGAAATATTCCTAATCTATAAAGATAGGAGTGTATATAAATATGTAACATATTCTTTCAATTGAGGAATAAGAAAAAAAGGAAGTTTTCGTATCACTTGTATAAATATCAAACTTTAGGTGTTAGATATGTAAATACACAAGAATTTTGTGGCACGTATGTCAATTTCCCTATAATATTTTGACTCAAAATGCATAATGTGAGTCAATAGTAAATACAAGGATGCTCCTCTCAAAAGGAATCCAACCTCTCTCTATCCAATATATGGATAGAGAGGCATCCCCTAACCATGTATGTTGGCTTGGGTGTATACATGAACCCCGTCACAGCTTTCAGGCTAAATTAGAGATAAATAAACTAATTATAAAAAGATATCATTTTATCTCATGATTGTTTTAAATATTTCACACAAAGCAAAAGCTTTACAAGTCTGTGAATTCACAAATATCCATGGTGATCTAGCAGTGCATGTCAGCCTATGGTCAGCTAATTTGGTCGGCCAAGATTTTTCTTATTTGTTTAACCATCATGTTTTCCAAAATGAAGACTTGGTATCTTATTCTAGCATATTTTCTTGGGCAACAAAAATGTGTTTAAGTCAGCATAATAGCCAATGTGCATTACGAGCATTATTCATTTTGGATAGAGCATAATATATAAAAATGCTCCAGCAAAAACACAAAGGTAAAGTTGGGTGGCCAATCTACACAATCATAAATTCTACATCATCCCTTTAAAGCATTTCTATATAAATGAAATAGTAGTCCTATTTTTCACAAATAGTGCTTGTCACTCAAACTTTAATAGCATGTCATATAAAGTAAATGANACATCATCCCTTTAAAGCATTTCTATAAAAATGAAATAGTAGTCCTATTTTTCACAAATAATAAGAATGCACATTCACAAAGTGCTTGTCACTCAAACTTTAATAGCATGTCATATAAAGTAAATGGATTTTTCAAGTTTTTTACTAATTTTATCTTAATTTCATTAATTTGTTAACTTAATAAAAGAAATCTTTTCTAAATTTTGTCCTCTTAAATTGTCATATGAGACGCAAGAAAAATTCAAATACTAAACTTTGGCTAACATTAATCTAAAGACAATTCAGAATAAATATCCAATGGATGAAATTAAAATATGTTAAATATTTTTTTATTACACAAAAGATATACAAACGGACACAAACACATACNTAAAAGAAATCTTTTCTAAATTTTGTCCTCTTAAATTGTCATATGAGACGCAAGAAAAATTCAAATACTAAATTTGGCTAATATTAATCTAAAGACAATTCAGAATAAATATCCAATGGATGAAATTAAATGATGTTAAATATTTTTTGATTACACAAAAGATATACAAACGGACACAAAAACATACATACATTATACATATATACATAGGATGTATGATATATTATAATTGAACATAAAAAAAAAAATCTTTTAGATAAATACTACATGATATATAATACAATATTGATCTTATGAGAAGCAAGAAAAATTCATATGCTAAACTTTGGGTAATAATACTCTAAATAAAATTCAAAATAAATATCCAATGGATGAAAATAAATGATGTAAAATATTTTCTAATTGCACAAAGATACACACACACAGACACAAACACATATATACATAGGATGTACAAATATGATACAATATAGATCTTATTTTGAACAACAACAACAATAATAACAAAGCCTTAATCCCACTACATGGGGCCAGCTACATGAATTACTCCATTGCGTCCTATTTAGTATCATATTTTCATTTAGTTCTAATAAATTAAGATCATTTTTTATAAAATAAACCCAAGTCTTCTTAGATCTGCCTCTCTCTTTCTTAACATAAGTAGAATCTAAAACAACTACTCTCTTAATCAGATCATCGGTCGACATTTAATGTGGCCAAACAAACTAAGACAACTCTCTCTAATTTTGCCTGTCACTAGAGCTACACCAACCCTATCACGGATATATTCATTTTGCATTTTGTATCCAAGTGTAAAGCCACTCATCCACCTAATAATTCTCATCTCGGCAACACTTAACTTAGTATTATGCTTCTCTTTTAAAGGCCAACATTCAGCGTCATAGAGCATTACATATCTCACCACCATCTTATAAAACTTTCCTTTCAGTCTAAGCAGTACTTTTCTACCACACAAAAGGTCTGAAGCATTCCTCCACTTCAACCAACCAACTTGAATTCTACTATTAACA